>JAJLRJ010000001.1:3399883-3404883 GCA_024195265.1 Dendrophyllia cribrosa | reverse complement strand
TGCGGAGGTGGACATTCCCCTACCTTGCCCCAAAGGGAGATGGCGCCTGAAGCTAATCTCTCGATAAGAGTATCAGAAATAATCTGGGCAAACGCCTTACAAGAAGGATGATTAGCAAAAATGCGAGCAGGCGGTCTATCGCAGTTATAATTAACTCCCTTATAGCTTCCTTTATAATGAGTAAAAAACTTGTCAACGTGGACAAAATTATGAATCCAGTCTAGTACTTCAGAGAAATTGTTATCAGACGATTGAAATAACTTGTCCCATTGATCTATATGGCGATGCAGTTCACCCGCTCTAAAGGAACTTGTGTCACGGAAGGCGATAACTGAGGAGATGAAATCTTGACTAATATGAGCGTTGTCTGCCATTTCCTGGGCCTCAGAAAGAAGAGATCCCTTATAATTGACCCAACGTGGCGAGTTAACAGAAATCCTGGTAGGGTCAAAGTTAGGAGTCTTTTCCCAGTCATGAAAAGGCATCTTGAAAAACTAGAACAGAAGAAAGAATAGGTAAGGCCCAGGGAATGGCAAACTCAGCCCCGGTAATCCGAGAGGGAACATTCGTTCCCCTTGAGAATGCCACCCGAGGGAAGAGGAAAAGAGGAGCGAGAACAATATAGCGAGAACAATATAGCGAGTGGAGAATATAAAATATATAAAAAATATAAGTCGGTATTAAGGGATAAAAGGGTGAAGGATAAAGAACGGTAACCCCGAAATAACAAAAAATAAAGGAAACATAAGACAAGTAAAAAACAAGGCACTATTAGCCTGAAGGAAAATCTTTATTGCATAAGATGATACAACAAAATTGAAGGACGGTTAAATCGAGGCTGAGCAGCAGAAGAAGGCTGACGAGAAGGAGCGCGCTTCCAACACTGGGGTGACTTATGCCCTGGTTCACCACATTTGTAACAAATAACACGAGAGGATGGCCGCTGATAGGCTTGAAAATACGGTTGATGATGTGGCAATCTTCCTCTTCGCGTCTGTGTGCGATATGGTGTCGACCGCTGGAAGGACTTTTAGGACCTCTTTGAAAATCATGTTAAGAAAGGGCATCCTATTAAAATATTAGTTAATAATAATAATAAATAATAATAACCTTCGAGATCGTTTCGATAACACGGAAAAAATCCTTGTCAGCCAACAAAGCAAGGAAATACGCCTTGAACTGCTCAGCTGGGACGTGAAGCTTCTCTCTCAAAGTCGAAGCGATAATATCATAACTGGCGGCCTTGGGGTGACTGGAGGATTTTGCAACAGAAGCTAATTCTTCAGCGTAACGAAGCGCTTCGTACTTGTCGAAGTCCTCAACTATTCTGCCACCATAATATGAAATTCTCTGTATTAATGACTCGGCTGAGGTGCCTTGTGCACTTTCGAGAGCTTTAATACGCTGTTGTAAGGCCTAAAAAAAAAAGAAAAATGGGCAGTCAAAACTAAGCCCTAAAAGCGACAAACATCGATAATAAAATCCAAGAATAAATTCAAGGCAATAAGAGAAAACAGCTTTTAATAAAAGATCGGGACAGAAAAAGCAAACCAAATTAAATACAATAGGCAAAATAAACTAGCCCCAGCGGGATTGCCGGTGTAATTGAGCGGTAAATACGTAAATGAATAAAACAAAAAAGGGCAAACAATGAGGCGCAACAACTAAACGAACTATAGGCGGAGCAAAAGTAAAAGGGTAAAAGAAAAAGAAAAAAAAAACATAGCTTAATGTAACAACCGTAACTTGGATTGCAACCCAAGAAGATGATACGATCCAAAAGCAAGTTAACAAAAGTAAGGCTACAAGCTCGTAAACGATAATGCAGGGCTGACAGATATAAAAATTTTAAAAAGGAATTAAATAAAAGAAAGATTCCGACAATAGGCAAGGAAAACACAAAAGGTGTAAAAAACAACAATGCAATATAGCCATAAAAACACAGCGTACAACTTGTGACAATTAAAGTGGCACGTGAAAAAAAACCTTGCGAACAAAGCTAACATATTCGAAACCGCTAAACAGCGCAAATAAAGAGCAAGGAAAAACAAGACGGATAAGATGAAAATAAACAAACATACGAATTCAGAATTGCCCGCGAAGCCCACATGAAAAGAGGGGAAACGTTGAGAAGCAGGGCGGAAAACAAACCAAACAAAATTATAGCCCGCGAGGTCCACATAAAGAGGCAAATAGTTTATAACGGCGAAAAATATACAAAACAAAATACGGCCCGCACAGCTCACACGAAACGAGGGCAAACGTTAAAAGCAGGGCGAATAATATACAAAACAAAATTTAGCCCGCACAGCCCGCTCGTAAAGAGGGCAAACGTTAAAAGCAGGGCAAATATGCAAAACAAAATTTAGCCCGCTCAGCCCACACGAAACGAGGGTAAACTTTTGGAAGCAGAACGAATATACAAATAAAAATTTAGCCCGCACAGCCCAGACAAAACGAGGGCAAACGTTAAGAAGCAGGGCAAATAATAAACAAAACAATATAGCCCGCACAGCCCACATGAAACGAGGGCAAACGTTAAGAAGCAGGGCGAATAATTTATCAAACAAAATTTAGCCCGCACAGCCCCCACGAAACGAGGGCAAACGTTAAAAGCAGGGCAAATAATATATTAAACAAAATTTAGCCCGCACAGCCCACACGAAACGAGGGCAAACGTTAAAAGCAGGGCGAATAATTTATCAAACAAAATTTAGCCCGCCCAGCCCGTAGAAAAGCGGGCAAACGTTAAGAAGCAGGGCCAATAATATACTCAGTGGAAATGAAAAGCAGCCCGCGTATTAGGGCAAACCACATACAAAGTGTGGAAGCGAAATACTAGAGAACCAGAACGAAACACGTGGCAACGGACGGATAAAATAAAGTTTCACAAACCTCCAAAGAAACTTCGTTTGCTTGCACTGGTGCTTGTGCAGGCGCTTGAGCTTGTTCCTCTGGCGCTGCAGGCGCTTGAGCTTGTTCTGCTAGCGCCGCCGGCGCTTGAGCTTCTTGTGCTTGGTTTTGTAAGACAACTTGAGCTTGTTGGACTGCATCTGCAGGGACCTGCGGGTCAGCCATGGTAATCTGAACAGCTAAGCAGCCTTTTATACGCGCGAGGTGAGACCGCTGAGAATAGTTTGTTAACTGAACTGAATACTAAAGGACAGTATCACGAGGTTCCACGCGCGGCACTGTTCACTATTCTTGCACCGGAATTTTGGACATATCACTGTTAAAAGTGATTTTTTCTTTCTTCCGGCTATCAAAACGGATTTTTTAATTCGACAAATACCTCCACTTCTCGACGGCCTTTTTGAATTTGCGGAATCAAACTTGAAAACGTGGGCCGACGTTTTCAAGTTTCGACCTCGTGATACTGCGCCTTTAAATAAATCCTTTATTCTGAACAATGATATTTCTATACCATACTTTCATCCAATTAAGCACTGACTGTACTGAAAAGTGAGTTGTTGAAAAAACCACAGCGTTTACACTTGCACGTACGCTTGCGTCGCGCCAGTTTGTAGCCAGTTTAATTCTTATGCTTTTGCGTGCTAATGCTTACGCTTCAGTAAGCTTGCGTTGCGTGTAAACAAGCCTTAATGGACGAAATACGAGGTGGTGGGTATTTTACTTAATTATCCAGTATTGATTGTTTATCACAACCACTGAGCAAGCCAAAACCGAGAACGAAAACTAGAGACCGAATATTAAAATTTCAATCACACCGTCACACTAACTGAATCCCTCCATGCAAATACATAACATCGAAATACGTTTGTTAACCGAACTGGATACTTAAATTCTGAACAATGATAACGAGCACTGACTGTACTGAAAAGTGAGTTGTCGAATTAGCTCTCGAATTGGAGGTTTTGTATTTGGCCCGGCAAATATTGCGTGACGTGATTCAGGGGCGTTAAAGCGTTCTTCTTTTACCTCTGTTTTGTTATCACCGTGATATATCATAAAGTAGTATTCTGTCTATAATTTTTTTCTTTACTGTATTTCTTTTAAGACCCTCTTTGGGTTCGTCTGTCTACATACAGTCAACTCCCGCCTTGCGAACACCGCGTTATTACGGACACCTAGCTAGTACGGACAGCACCTAAATCCCCGGCAAAAGTTACAGATATCCGTGACTAAAACGAACTCCCCCTATTGCGAAATCTCGCTATAACAGACATTTTATTCGGCCCCAACGTCACAATGTTATTGTTTTACTCTCGTTATAACTGATATCGAGCAGCACCTTTCAATAGTTGAAATGTTTTTTGTGTGTCGTCGCCTTTGTCTTTTTGGTTGGATTTACGCTTCTTTTGTTCGCGGCCATCAATTTCAAATCCTAAGATTTCAATTATGTGTAATTGTTGAAAGGTACCGCTCGATGTCAGTTATAACGGGTGTCAAACAATAACATTGTAACGTTGGGGCCGAATAAAGTGTCCATAATAGCGAAATTCCGCAATAGCGGGAGTTTGTTTCAGTCCGTATTTGAAACTTTTGCTAGGGATTTAGCTGCTGTCGGTACTAGCGGGGTGTCCGTAATAGCGGGGTGTCCGTAATAGCGAGGTGTCCGCTATGGCGTTATATCCCCGCCAAAATTCAAGCTTGTGTTTGCAACATTGTTGCTTTGAATTTATGCTCGTTTTTACAATGCAATATTCAACGTCTATAATTCAACATTGCGCATTCACAATTCAACATCCATATTTCAAATTCAAGCTTGTGTTTGCAACATTGTTGCTTTGAATTTATGTTCGTTTTTACAATGCAATATTCGACGTCTATAATTCAACACTGCGCATTCACGAATCAACATACATATTTCAAATTCAGTGTGCTTCGTTTGCATGCGACATTCGTCTGTGTGTGTTGCGGTGTATAGTGCGATATGCTTGCATCGCAATCCAACATTCTTGTTTTCCGTATTCACACACCAACATCCATATTTTAAATTCACCTACCCTTCGTTTTAGTGCGACATTCATGTCTTTCAT
>JAJLRJ010000001.1:3392383-3394883 GCA_024195265.1 Dendrophyllia cribrosa | reverse complement strand
GTAAACAATGACAACATAACAGAAGAATATCTTCATGACAACAAACACGTCTTACGAAGAAAAATTGGTGCTCTAGTCTCAAACCTAAAAGATGTAATTTTTAGCAGAATGAGAAACAGAAATTCACTTCAAGGTCGTCCAATTGGCCAATCCATCTCAATCACAAGAAATCCCCAGCAATCACCAAGGAATCCTTTCTCTTTTGGCAAAGAACCGAGTCCAGTGCGCAAACATCATGAAGACACTGCATTCATCAACGGCCCACCTTTTCAGCCGTACGAATCTCAGATCGCCCTTCCTCGGCCACTAAACGGAAACCAGCCTGCCAATATCAGTAATGGCCAACAACCAACTTACGCGTCTGTTGCCAAATTTTCGCTTGCAGTTCCTTCGCAGTTATCGCACCCGCCATCGTCACTGAATCCAGACACTGTTCTGAACCTTTTAAAACTGTATGAGTCTATTCGTCAAATGTAAGGTACCATGTAATTTGATAGTAATCTGCAATTTCTTCTATTCTGGAAGTATGTCAATACTTCATACCACATTATTATAATATTAATCTGGTATACAATGTGTATTGACACGTCTATACCTCTAAAAAATACAGTTCTTAGTGTAAGCTGCTGGAATATTAATGGTTTTTCGGATCGTTTCATTTTAGGTAACAAATTAGATAATCATGAATTTTTACGTTATTTTGAAAATTGTGAAATTATTATTTTAACTGAATCTTGGATGAAAAATGAAGTAACCCTACCTGGTTTTAAAACGTTCTCAAATTCAGCACAAAAATTTCGAAATAAGAAATCTGGAAGACTTTCAGGAGGAATTGTTCTCGGTTGTAAATATTCTCTTGACTGCGGCATCTCTTTTGTCAAATCAAATACGGATTATATTTGGTGTAAACTTGATAAAGTTTTCTTTAATCTAGAAAAAGATATTTATTTATGTGCAATTTACATACCTCCTCGGGATTCCCCTTATTTTAACCCAGATGTTTTTGTTGACATAGAAACAGACATCGCCGTTTTTACTAGAAATGGTTCTGTAATGTTAGCAGGTGATTTCAATGCCAGAACAAGCAACGTTTCTGATTTTATTGATGTAGACAACTGTAATCATATACCTGGCGATAATATTCCATTACCATACTCTATAAAAAAAAGACAAAATTACGATAACAATATAAATGTTCACGGAAAATCACTGATTGAGCTTTGCAAAACATGTGACCTAAGGATTCTGAATGGGAGAACTAAAGGAGACTCTTTTGGTAAAATAACCTATCATTCTCAAAAAGGAGTAAGTACTGTTGATTACATTATAGTAAGTCATGATATTTTAAATTTAATTGAAAGTTTTATAGTTAAAAAACCAAACATCTTCTCAGACCACTCTCAACTTATTTGTTGGACGAAAATTACCGTATCCAATCTCACTCCATTAGTTAAAGTTCAACAGCATAAAAAAGTTAATCTCCCAAAGCAATATATTTGGGATGAATTCTCTAAAGAAAAGTTCTCTGACACTTTTCAACTAAATGAAATTCAATCACAAATATTACTTTTTGAAAATTCAGTTTTTGAAGAAAATGACAAAGGCATCGATCATGCAACTACACAGTTCACTCAAATTCTAGATGAAGTATCAAAACGTTCTCTTAAACTGTCTTGCCAAAAGAATTCTAAAAACAATCATACATCAAAGAAATGGTTTGATCAAGAATGTAGAACTTTTCGAAAATATCTTAAACAAATCTCAAACAAAAAACACAAACACCCTCATGACACTAATCTAAGAAACGATTATCATCAACAGAATAAAACTTTTAAGAAATTACTTAGAAATAAGAAGCAGAAATTTCTTGACTCTAAAATTGATGAATTGATCAGTAACAAAGATAGTCATAACTTTTGGAACACTTTAAAATCAATGAATCAAAACAAACTTAATCAAAACGAAAACAAAAATGAAGTACCATCGGATATTCTATATGACCACTTCAAAAAATTACATTCTGCGCCTGAAAATACTTCTTTTTCAGCAACACATTTGAACATATTAGAAAACAAACATACATTGGAACAAAACAAACACCTTTATAATAATTTGGACAACCCGATTTCTCTGAATGAAATTGAAATAGCAGTTAAAAATCTTAAAAATAAAAAAGCACCTGGACCAGACAGAATACGAAATGAAATGTTGAAATCTAGTATAAAATTTTTAAATACATCATTATGTCATCTGTTTAATCTTATACTCAAATCTGGTACTTTCCCAACAACTTGGTGCGATGGCATTATAACAGCTATACATAAATCTGGAAAAATCAATGACCCATCAAATTATAGAGGAATTTGTATAAATAGCTGTTTAGGAAAACTATTCTGTTATATACTTAATAACAGATTACATAATTATACAGAAGAACAAAACATTCTACATCCTGCTCAAATTGGCTTCTTACCGAATCATCGCACATCTGATCATATTT
>JAJLRJ010000001.1:2459383-2639383 GCA_024195265.1 Dendrophyllia cribrosa | reverse complement strand
TCGAACGCGAAAACTAGTTGGGAGAAGTTGTTAATATATCAATACAATTTTTCTATGGTGATCATTTACTTACTTCTCATTACCGCTCTGTTTGATTATGCCTTGATATTACAGGAGAAATTTGATACTGATCACCATTGAAATTTAAAGGGTTAATTCCCCCACCCCTTTACACCCGAAACAAAACACTCGCAATGTCTTTAAAGGGTATTTCTAGTCCCTTCTATCCTTTTTTCCTTTACGTCCGGACCTATCTTTCCTATTCTTTTGGCCTTTATTTCCTTTATTCCTATTCCTTCTTTTCTTCTTCTTGCACTCATCTCTATATTCAAGCATAATATTTTTGTGCTTATTTCTCCGGGCGTGACACATGGCGACCCGCAAGCGACAAATGTTCGGGTAGGTTTTTCCGTCAGACCCGCACACGGGCTTGTCGACTACCTTGCAATCTTCCCATCTGGGACATGGTTTGGGGGTAGTGGGTGCCCCGCACGGTCCGTTATATTCCAAGCGAAGCTTGCCTCTGTCTTTCTTGGGCAGCGTGCACTTGGCGGCGGCAAGATAGCAGCCGTTTTGGTAGGTTTTGTTGTCTGAGCCGCAAACTTGCCGTTCTTTTGATGGACAGTTCTTGGGACATGGTTTAAAAGAGGAACGACTATCACATGTACCTGAAAATATAAGTAATGAAAATTGTAAAACTCATCATTTCCTGGAATGACCAATTTTCTGAAACTGAAAACCTTTTTTTATTATTTTCCAAAGTGTGCGGTAAGCAAACTCGTTCATTTGAATGGTCACACTGTAGATTTTTGCCCAGAATCAAAAGTTAGGACCTGTTTATATGGTCTCGGGTACCCGAGACAGCCCTCCCCCCTACTTAAATATTCACAACGCTGCGTAAATATTCAAATCTGAATACGGCTATCGTATACCTGTTCTTTAGACTTTGTTTCAAAAAACTAAAAACTTGGCTTTACGTGACACGCAGAACGACTACCAAGTTGTCCCCCCCCCCCCCCCCCCCCCCCTTCCCTTACGCCGCCCGGAGACGAGTTATGAGTCTCATGTAAACTGTTGGTTGAATTTTTCGAAGCAATAAGTGAAAAGTTAGCACGGTCAGGGTAACTCGGAGGAAGGGTTATCTCGGGTACCCGAGACCATAAAAACAGGCCCTTGTACATCATCAAAAACAGCACCACAGGAAATTAAAAGTACTACTTGGCAGCCTTTATTTGAATGCCCAGACTTGGTGTTACAAAAGTTTTAGAACTTCTAAAGCAGCAAAGTACTGCTTAACATCTCCTACTTTTTTACACAGTCACCCCTATTGAACTCTGAATGAAACAATAAAAGAAATTGTGTATCTATTTGGCACGAGGACAAATCATCATGTTTCTTTTTTAGTGCACGGATGATGTAAATAACATACACAAATGCAAGCCGTAAGATGCTGAATTATTTACGAAGGAAAACACATTTAAAAACAAAATGAACTGTGGCTAGTTGGAAATACAGCGATAACAAAATTTCACCGGCGTTCTTGCGAAAGAGTTCTGAAACAGATAAAGTTATTGACTACCACCCGACATCCGGTTCAGTTAAACGCCAAAAATGCACCCGATTTCTTTTATATAAGTAGAAAATTGTATATCATGCATGGTAACTTTTAAAAAACTTCGGCTCGACCAATAGTTAATGACTTTTAACTGGTTTATCGGTTTGCTAACAGACTTATTTTTTCATTATCAGTTTTAACTCGATAATAGTGCGTACGTAGATGTGTAGTTTAGTATAAGCAGATCAAGTTTATTATCCCAAAATAAAGCGTTCTAAAAATACGTAAAATCGCTCGGTTTATCAGGGCGGACAAAATATTTTCACGTTGGATTTTTATACGCATCCCTGTATCCATGGGAGAATGAATTCCATAAGTATGTTGCCATAGCGATGAAATTTTTGTAAGCGATTATGAGTCGCAAGTTATTTATCCACTTTAGGTTTTAAAACATGGTTCAAGCTCATTACCTTTCCAGTGTATACTGAAGTAATCAACCCTATTTTATACGTGTTTCTCATCTCAAATGTGTCTCACTCTAATACAACTATGTCGTCCTGTTTAAAATTGTGTTGTGGAGTATCAAATTTAATTAGATACAATGTCACATTGAAATAACCTGGGACAAATTAACTTGTGCCGGGTTAATAAAATTTCTTGTAATTACCACTAAGAAGTTAAACCTCTTTCTAGAATTTCCGGACGGCTCGGACACTCACGCTTCAAAAATCTTTGTGGCACCTGCGCCTGGAAGCAGCTCCCTAAGCTATATTGATTGGGTTGAACCAGTCCATAGTTTCAAACAAAAAATATTAATTTACTGCGGCAAACTGACAGTGTAATACAGGGGATTTTGCATGCAAGCTGTCGACAAGTTGCAAATCGGCTCAGTCGTTGACCCGCCAACCCCTGCAGGCAGTTTTTAACAAGTTTAATGGTCATTATTTCATTTATGATCTAATTGAAATTTTGCGAGACCTGCACACGTAGACATCTGTAATAGTGCACGCGATACTCGCGCCTTTGAAAACGCTAGACTAAATAAATAGGCCAGTGTATAATGGGTGCAAAGATAAGATTAAGATGTTCTCTACTTTAAAAGCCTGGTACCTGTACAGCCATGCTTAAGGGCATTTTCGGTGGAGAATTGCTGCTTCATCTGTATGTGATGGAATACTAATCAGTTCGAAACAGATTATCTCCCTCCTCCTCATTAAAGGCGGGGAAATGCAGTGTTGGAGTGCGCCAGATCGGCCAGACTAATTCCGCGGTCCTATAGATCATTTTCACCGAACGTCATTCAATTCCAAAATGTAAACAGTTTATTCTTCACGGCCTTTCTTTTAACAGGTTTTTCATATCAGCAATAGTAATTGTCATGCCAAATTTCGTGTCAATACATTACATTGCTTTGGAGATATGGCAGGTTAAAATGTTTGGTGGTGCAGTATTAGCGTCTCCATGTGCGAAATAAAAATAAGTTTTTTTCATTCAGTTTGTAGACTTTTCTATTAAAGCGAGCGGATGCTAATCGGAGGTCGTTTTAATCTTTGATCTGCACAGAAACAATTACAAAGACAATTTAGCTGTATTTCAAGAATTTCTCAAATGCAAATTCGGCCGTCATGTTGGTGCACAAAGTGATACACCACTGAAAATGGCGGACGCATACAAAGTTTTATTCTTTTCTCTATACCGTATTTATTCTAGACAGTCCATTTTTTGTCTAATTTCAGTTTTTGCCTAAAATGAACAAACTTGAAGAAGGTTTAAGAACTGTCCATTTTAATATGTCGAAGAAATCTCAGCAAATGTGCCGCAAAAACATGAATTGGACATGTTTCATGTTTTAGTACTGAAATCCGTCTCCATCTAACCCAGTTTCAGCCATCCTGATTTTCTAATGAGCTCTTGTGATGCGCCTTAATCAGAACATTATTATTTGCTTTCCTACAATCGTTACCCATAAATGGTGCTACGGAAAGTTCATTGTAAACACGGCTGTCCCAGATAAAAGTTCGAGTAAAGTCGGGCATTCAACTAAGGTGGCAAAACTAATGACAAACAAGGAAATATGACGGCTAAACCCCAAACCGACACATGAATTTAACCAGGCGTGGCTCCAGTCTTCAAGTGACTAAGATCATCCGTTTGTACGTTTTGACCTTTCTAAATCTGGCAGCTTAGGTTATTTCTCGACTACACTTTATTTTAATTGTCTCTCTGGAATCAATTTAGATTCTTTGCATTCAATTTTGCGAGCCAACACGTGCGCAACAGAGAGGATGGCATAACCTATGTTGACTAAATTGCAATAGATACTCTACTCTCACGAAAGGGGAAAAAAAAACTTCCGCTGGGACGAGATAATCAAGGATTAGTTTCCTCGACCTGTCGATAATATTAATTGATGAAAATACTCATAGCCGTTCTATGATTATTATGCGAAGGCGTTTTTTTTGGTGCCGGGGGCGTTAGCGTACTCTAGATTTTTATTTATATACGTTTTCATTCGATTTTTGAACGCAGTAAAACATGCACTCACAAAGTGACGATAACTTTAAAAAAAAACCTGCAAAAAAACGTTTGAGAGGAAATTACTTCTTTAACTGTTGGAGACTGAGACAATAATCCGTTTCCATGTCGTTCGATTTTGCAAATCTGTCGTCCACTGCAAGAATGGTGTAATCACCGCCTTCGAGAGTTGACCGGCAAGAGTTCAAACTGTCGAGAAGGAATCTCGCTCTCATTTAGTCTGAAACTCTCACACGTTCTTCGACTGCCGTCGTCTCCCTCTGCGATTTAAACCGGCTAAAACCTGGCGATTGTTTCAATAAGCCACGTTTCTTGTAAAAATGTTTTAACACGTGTTCATAATAAACTCATTGCCACGTTTCTCGTTGACTGCTGTTATAACTGCTGTTAATCGTCTATTAAAGTTGATAAAACAGTTCCAAAAGACAACTGTTTATAATTAATATTTAGCGGTAATTTTATGTTTAACTTGCGGCCCGCGTGGAATGTTGATACAGTCAACTGTCTTAAAACGGACACCTCTCTAAGGTAGAAATCACTTGTTTTCACTTGTTTTCTGTACCTAACTTCTTTATAAGGCCGACACCTCTCTAAGACGGACATTAACCATTGGTTGGTTCTTGCTGAATTTCACTTGTTCGTCTGTACCTGAACTGTCTATAACTGAGGCTGACAGCTAGCCGGATGGTTCCGAAGGTGATCGGCTGAGACAGAGTTCAATTGATAGAGTACGTCTATCTTTTCTTCATCTATAGATTAAACTGAGAAAGTCGCATGTTCTAGTAAAAAGGCATCCGTTCAACATTACTATCAAAAATATAAAGGGATCAGTACTATGTGCTCAGTTTTGATGCATTTTCTGGGAAAATGGGAGTGAAAACTTCGACATATTTATTTCCTTTCATCTGGATTCATAAGAAAAATCCTTTTCGTTTCCATTGCTTTCAAGATAATCAATAAGCAAAATCGGTATTTTACTTTTTTGCCGCCGGCATGAAATTAGTTTAAGGCGGGACACTTGTTTTTTTTTTCTCTAAGTTCAAGAATGACCATCTGATTATTTAAAACAAAGAATCCTATTTTCGTAGCAACCTTTCTTTGTCATTAGTTATCATTTACAGTTTTCGTTTATTTCAGATGCAGTGCTCTTATTGGATTTCACACATTTTTGGAGCGTATTTTCGTAAAGCCAACACAAACAACCCTCCCGCACTGAATAAACAGAGTCGGAGTGCTTATCTCATTTGATAGTAGAAATCAGTGTCTAGTTTCTCTACAGTTCATTCTTCATTCCACATTCCACACACGTCATTCGGCACGGTAATTTCAAGAAGATTCGAACTGCAGAGGTCAAGTTCAAATTCAGTATTTGGGAGGAGATTTTTGAGGCCAAAAAGCTTGCATTGTCTGTTATTCGGTGGCTGAGAGCCTCTTTCAGTTTGTTTATAGTCGCTTTTAAGATCAAATAGACGACAAACCGCTAAAACAATATAAATTGAGTAGCAGTTTTGTCTAAAAAGCTTTAACCTTTTAAAAAGTTTGACCTCTGCATTGCATATGGACCGCAGTTGGTCAGTAAAAGTTTATCAGATATCTTATAACTTGTGTACACCTTGAATAATATGAAGAAATTCAATCAAATATAACTAAAACTGGGAAATATTTGGTTTATGCATGGTTAGGACAAATATTTTGTTTTTTATGTCACATTCAAGAATTTACCCAATGGCATATCGGTGAAAAAAAAAATTGAAGTTTCGCAAGGTTATCGATTTAGGAAAATTTATTTCTCCTCCCCACTCAATTAATTAAGAAGGGGTTGAAATCGTTAGAAACCTTGCACTGAATAAAAAAACTCTTATTACTTATTCTGTCGCGCTCCCTTACCTTTCTTTTTCATTGTTAGTTTCCTGTTTTGCTGCTTCGCTTGACATTTAGCGACTATGAATAGGCAAGTGTTTTTGTAGGTTTTCTTATCGCTCCCGCAAATAGGTTGGTTTTGGTTGTCACACTGGCTTTCAAGCGGGCACATTTCTGATTTCTTGACTTTAGGTTTTCCACATTCTCCCTTGTGCAGCATCGTTAAGTTTCTGTCGTTTTGTTTGGACTGACAGCGCGCCACGCGAAAGTAACAAAACGACGGGTATGTCATATTATTGCTTCCGCAAACGGCGTGCTTAGTGGTGTTCCCGACTCTCTTGCAATCGGCTAATCCCGCCAAGCATTTCTTTGCCTGTTTTACCTTGGTGGTTTTCACTGTGGAATTGTCACAAGGTCCTTGATATTTTAATTTCAAAACGCTGCCTGTTTTATTAGCTTTGCATCTTGCGTTGTTAAACAGGCATGGGTTGTTGTATGTTTTGCCATCGCTTCCGCACATCGGTTTGAGTTTCTTGTTGCATGGTCTGTTGCAGATTCCGCGACGTTTCGATTTTTCTTTTTTCGCTTCGGAAACTAACACTGCAAAAGGTATAGAAGATAAATAGTTTTAAGTTGTTGTTGTTGTTGTTGTTTTTAAGCTGAGCGAAAATATAAACCCAAAAAATTTGCTAACTACCTACCCTGCTAAAATATAAACCTAAAAATTCTAATCACCCAAGATTAGAGGTGACTCAAGCATACAACAAGAAATCGAATTTAGTATGAATTAAATTCAAATACATTTTTAGTCCAAACATTAAACAGCCATACCCTTTATGATTATATAGCTTCTCTCTCGATATTTTGTAATGCTTTGAACATTTGTTCAGATTTAAGATCACATGTACATGTTATGTATCACCTTTAACTTTTCATTTTGGGGTTCCCATGCACTCTAAAGATTGAAAAAGGCAATCAATGAATATATCCGCTATGAAACGCAAGTTTATCATTAAAACTGATGACCTTGCATTGCGAGGGGATCACTTCCTTTGAATGTAAACTATTAAACAGATAAAACCATACAAGTGAAATATATTTTGCATATGTTTTCTCGGACGTGCGAACAAGGAGTTTTTAACACTTCGTAGAAATTTTGAACCTGCGGAGACTTGTCACTAAATATGACAGCGATCGTTTTCTATTTATTCAAAAAGAATTCTGTTTTTGTTATCATAAGCGAGCGTGTTCACAGTTCTGTAAAAGCTGTGATTAATTTCCCGCTACGAAATAATGACTTTCCACTAAGATAAATACCCTGCTGGCGAAGGGCACTGAAATGTTACACGCGATCTGCCGCCGTCGCGAATACGCTGGGAAAAGCGAAAAAGATAGAATCTCGTAATGCGAATTCAGGATAGTTGTTACATCTGGTTTATTTAGTAGATTTGACAGATTGTTATAGACACAGGAAAAATATACCTATTTCTCAAATTCTAAAAGGGATATTTTATACCTTTTTATCACAGCTCGCTTACCGAACAAAAATCCTCAATTTCCGAACAGATAGAAAACCGTTTATACGGTTCATAACCCCGGGCGTACATGAAGTTGAAAATTCTGTCAGCGGAGCGCTTTATCAGTAGTGTTTGTGTTGGCAGTGAGCTCTGAATCGATCTAAAGAACTCCGAAGTCGGCTTAGAAGCATCTGTATTACTCTAAACTTGCACGTGCCAAAAATTCCCTCTTGTAATGTAAGGAGACTTCGATGTATGATAGGGGCTAAATGACTGACCGCTTGTCGCGCCAAGTAGGGCGCTTTTGCCGTCTTTTCGTTTGGAAATCTGCCGTGAACCGCGTTGAAATGCGCGCTTGATGAAAACACAATCGACTTGAAACTAAAGACAGTGTAAAGACAAGTTATCCGTTATCGGTTTTTAAAATGCAGTTTACAATACTGTACGCGCTTTATCGCGGAAAGAATCTTAACCACCGAATTTTTCGAGAACTAACCTACAGTGATGTATGGTCAACGAAATCTTTTACCTGTTATCAACAGCAAAACTGCGACGAAGAGAAATGTTCTCCTCATAATGTCGATGTTTGGGCGCGTTCTCTTGTAACAAACAAAGCTGTCAGCAAACGATGCTGAAGTTGTGTCTCGCGTCGAGGGTGGATCTGAAATGATCGCTGCTGGCATCCGTTTGCGTATTTATCCAATCATTTGCTCGACCCTACCACCCCTTGCTCTCCGTTATAACATTCCATTCCATTCATTGCGCGCGATGTTATTAATTTAAACTTGGAGTGTTTTTCTTGCGATAAGATCAGCTAGGATCATACATGCGATGTAATCATAAGGCGCTTTTTGCGGTTCTCTTGAAGACAATTCTTACTCTCGACCCGCCATGGCCTCTGCTACAGATCCCTGCGAAGCGTCACTGCCGATTTTATCGCCCTCTTGGGAAACATTTTAGACCCCTTGAGAGCCCTGCAATTTTATAAATAATCCTTTTATATCGCCATGTGTAAAATAGCAGGTATTTGGAGCATGAAGCATGTTTGCAAAGGAAGTATCTTGTCAGTCATCGTGTAATTGAATGGCGCGAGTCTCCCGGTGGGAAACTGAAAAAAAACATTTACCTGCGCTAATGGTGTTAGAAACAAGTAAACAACCGGAACTGAGAATCACCCCACATACGTCATGAAATACTTTTGGGTGATCAGAATAACTTTGACAACTTCTGATCTCTTATCTCAGTTTTCTCTGCTTGGTTTACATTACTAGACTATTTGCAGTTTTGTTTTCTAATCTTCTGAAATTGTTCGTAAAAGGCAACTGGTTGAGTGGTCAGTTTACGTTACATTATATGCCTCGTTTTTTTAATGTTTCCTGCTGCAATAGCGAGCAACTGCAGTACAACTTGCAAGATATTCAAACTGTAAACATGGCAAGTAATACATTCTCATTTTAAATTTCTTTATAAACGTCGATAGCTGTCTCACTGTCTTTTGTCCAGCCCACTTGATAAATGGCTACCGCCGGTAGTGTTCCTGACTCATAATTAATTGTTACACTCATCAAACGGCTGAAGAGAACAATTGTCCTGAGTAGCTTTTAATGTCATCCTGTCATTACAAAAATCAAGAAGCAAAATTGTCATCTATATATATTTTCTCGCCATAATCGAGCTGTTTTAGGTTTGCCTGTTCAATGTTACCGTTCTGTAAACCCTAAAGTGTGCCCATGAAACGAAAGCTACTGAGTAGTAATTTCCGAAAACTACTATAAAGTAGTTATTTTTCTGTTTATTATACAGGTGCATGGTTCTAAGTTTGTGAGTCTGGTATGGAATCCTAAAGTGTGACCATTTGAGGAAAGCTCTTCAGCAGCCTGAGTACTTTCCTGTTGTTCTGTTTATTATGCTGTATAGAGGTTTTGCACGGCAGCCATGTTGCATGGCAGGAACAATAGATTCTTTTCCCTATGGGAAAGAATGTTCTTTCTAATGCAAAACATTTTCATTGTTCCTGCCATGCAACATGGCTGCCGTGCAAAACCTCTATAAGGTGGTTCAAGCTTTTGAATCTGTTTATGAAGTCCTACAGTGTGACCATTCAAGTGAAAACTAGTGAGCAGTACTTTCCTGTGGTACAGTTCATTATGCTGTACAATTACAAGGTGGTGGTGGGGGGGACTCCCATATAAAAATGACGGGGGTGCTCGTCGTACCTTTTAGGGGTCAAAATTTGTAGATTGGTACCGCTTAGGGTACTAAAATCTGAAATGACGACCGTTAGAATTATTGCGGTACCTTTTAGGGAATGAGCCGAAAAAATGTGACAGAATATGACATGTGTTGTTTTCGAATTGGTACCTCTTAGGGGTAAAAATTATTTTGAGCCACGCCCATCATACAAGATTCTGGTACCTTTTAGGGTGTTTTTCGAAAATTTCCGACAAGCACCCCCGTCATTTTTATATGGGAGTCCCCCCCCCCCCCCCCCCGGGGGTTCTAAATTAAAAACTAGTGAACAGTACTTTCCTTTCAGTACTGTTTATTTATTTTTTTTAATTTTTGTTTGTTCAACGTAGTGGTGTCAATAAACCTTGACTCTGTGGATCAGAGCTTTTCTGTGATGCAGTTTATTATGCCGTACAAGGTGGTTCTAACGTTTGAGTCTGTGGATCAAATCCTAAAGTGTGACCATTCAAATGAAAGCTACTAAGCAGTACTTTCCTGTGGTACTGTTTATTATGCTGTACAAGGTGGTTCTAACGTTTGAGTCTGTGGATCAAATCCTAAAGTGTGACCATTTAAATGAAAGCTACTGAGCAGTACTTTCCTGTGGTACTGTTTATTATGCTGTACAAGGTGGTTCTAACGTTTGAGTCTGTGGATCAAATCCTAAAGTGTGACCATTTAAATGAAAGCTACTGAGCAGTACTTTCCTGTGGTACTGTTTATTATGCCGTACAAGGTGGTTCTAACGTTTGAGTCTGTGGATCAAATCCTAAAGTGTGACCATCGAAATGAAAATAATTGTACAGTACTTTCATGTGGTACTTTCTATTGTTCGTTTTAAGGTTGTTCTAATTTTTGAGTCTGTGGATGAAATCCTAAAGCGTGGCCATTTAAATGAAAACTACTGAACAGTACTCGGTACCTAGAGTAATGTCAGTGTTTATCTTGTACTTGACATGTGGTTTTGTGTCAACCCTGTTCAGACTGTCACACCCGAGAAAGACGCCAGTGGGTAGAACTCCTTCTCCCCCGCAAATTCATGTATGATACGAAGATGATCCAGGTGAGCTCGTGACAGGAGACAACAAGATTGATAACAAAAGCTTTAGCCTTATCAGTCAAGAACCAAAGACATTTCAGTCACTAGTAAATAATACATCTAGAACCTTAAATTACGAAGACTTACCGTTTCGGATAAATAGAATGACAAAAAGGAACTTTTCTCTTTTCTTCCTTCCTTCATTACAATCAAACATAGAAGCAGAACAACTTTCTTGGGGCATGAAACTATCCGATAGAATGTTAGCGTTTTTATTAGCATAGTAGCAGTCATTTCCAATGATCCGCTCAGATAAAAAAAAACAAGTCAAAATAAAACGTTTGCTTCTTCCAGTCTTCTTTTTCTTCTTCTTGGGAGCCTATAAAAACTTCCCTGCTTCCTTCATCAAAATTAATCAAAATTACTCAGTTGCCAGTTGTTGGCGTAATTAGATAATTAGTCTAATTAATTGAGTTCTTTGCTGAGAAAGTCATTCAGTAAAACACTCAAAAGAGGTGTAGGAGGCTAAATGGGCCTTTATCACGCCCCGCCATTTTGTATAAAAACAAAAGATTTGCCCTCCAAGCCTCGCAGTGATAAGGTTGAGAACGAGGTTAAGGAGGGAAAAACAAAGCATTTTATTCTATTGGGAATCAACATGGCCGCCGCGTGATAAAGGCCCATACAGTACATTTGTGGTTACAAAGTGCGGCTTTTAATTTTCTAACCTCGCCCACGTGGTTTCACGACCACACTTCCGAGTTATGATACCATGTGCTTCCTTTTCAATCTCGCATCAATGAGTTTTGACTGAAACTGTAGAAAAATGAGAAATCCAATTTGAGGTAACGATCACGAATGTCGAACATTGAGGCATTCAGTAGTGTGTTCCCGTTCTTAATTTAATCACCTGAATGATTCTCAAAAATATAACTGTGCGAGGAAAAACAAATTTTAATAGGCTACTTTGAGCATGGCCAACTTAATTTATTGACAAAATTTCGTTTGTCAATTTTTAATTTTGCTAGTGTCGGTTTGCCTGCACCAAACTATATTTCTGCACAGTAAGAGTAACCCTTTCACGCCCAGAGTCAATTATGCGGAGACATGTTGTGTAGTTCTAACTTTTCAGTCTGTCAACGAAATCCTACGGTGTGACCATTCAAATTAAACCTCTTCTGCAGTACTTTTACATGGTACCATTCTTTTCAATAATTTACAAAATGAAATTTGGGATTTTTCAGTTCAGTTGAATTGTGATTTTTGGCCGAGTAGATCTGAATGTTTACGCTTTGGGTTCATCCGCACTGACCATCTTGGCAGTATTATTATATTATAAAAAGAAGGGTTGGTATGCAAATCCGCCAATCCATTACATTTTATGAGCCGAATCCGTCAATTTGCAAAAATATTCGCCCAAATCCGAATGCGCCAATTTTTTATGAACTTTTTGAGATGTAATAAAAACTTGTCCTGACCCGAGTCCTTTAAGTTGTCGTGTAGGGGATTGTTTGTTGTGGTAATGGCAGCCGAATGCGTTTCCGCATTAATGATTTTTAAATCATTTATGCGGAAAGAAATCCAGTTTAAAAGACCACGAAAAAATGTCTAAGCCAATAGAGGGAACAATGTTGGCGCAGTGATGACAGTACTCAACGGGTACCCTGACCAATCTACATTTACGGACTGCTAAGATAGACTGCTCACGAAATGACTTCGCTGAATGTGTTTTCTAAGAAAAATGAATGAAAACTGTTATAGCAACCCTTCTTTTGGATGTTTGGTCGGCAATTTTGCCAAAACGTTGGCGAAAGTGTAATTAAAAACATGTTTCCGCGCATCGATGCGTAGTGATTGGTTGATTTTTTTTTTCGATTCTGATTGGGTTAAATTGATCACGTGGTTTGTTTGTCCTACAATGCAGGGAAGATGTGAGAAGCAATCAGATTCCTGTGATACCTGTTATTACTTAGCTCTTTATAAATTAAAGCGATTAAAAATATTTTAACACAGGATATATAGGTCAATAGATACACGTATTCAGACTTAAAGACTATCGACATAAACGAATACTTTTACAAAGATAACAAAAAATGATAAATTATAGATGTGCGGCTTTTATTGTTTTAATCAACAACAGTAAATCCGTCTCTAACTAGGTGAGATAATTTGGATTTATAAAACGAGGTTAATGTAAGAAGGAAATACACGTAATAAAATGTGACGCCAGATCACGGCTTTTTATTTCACAAAAATGTTTGCTATTACTGTGTATTATTAAGGGGCACTGTCCCGACTGATGTATCGTGTTTTCATGATTATGGCCAGAAGCGAGCTTTAAGTTTGCTTTATGATCTTGAAATAGAAAGAAATTATCGCCAAAAGAGATGAAAGCCAAGAAATATGAACTAAAGAGACAAAGGAACGGCTGAAAGAGAGAAAATTCCACAAAAATTAAATTTTTAATTTATTGACCGCCTCAGTGTCAAGAAATCAAATCTGATGAACTGTAATCCACTTTTATCTTGCAATCCTGCACTTTATCTTCAAATTACTGCTTCTGTTTTGCCCTATAGATTCTTTTCATCCAATTTAGTTGTGTATTTTGTGGCATTTGGCGATATAACATGGAAATAAGGCAAGCGAAATTTTATTCATGATTTCGACGCGATATTGTCCCTTCAATGACCATATCAAGCTTTTTTTTTTTCTGCTGTTAGCGCTATAAATGCAACTTGAAGCTTTATAAAAATGGCGCGTGTGCAAACTGCGTGCGTGCGCAAAGCCGTTTTTTACCCGGATTGCATCAGATCAGAGGCGCAGGAATAGCTTCGCCTGGGAGGCTCCGCCCGGAGACCTAACCCCTTTTACGCGGCCTTTCACATACATGACAAAAATTTGTACCCCTTTACTATACCTCAAAGATAAGCCAAATACAAGATTATCTTATACCGGGTCAGTATACTGATTCAATCTTTTGAGTGTCTTTCTGTCCAGTTTTTTGCTATCCTTTCTTGTACTTCGCAGTTTCCACCCCTTTCAGCTTTTAAGTATATTTTCGCGACTCTTTCAGATATCCTTTCGTAACTATACGAGAGTGAAAAACGCACCCCTTTTGGGCGGTAACCCCCCCCCCCCCCCCCCCCCACCCCCCTTTCCCACCACGGAAAGAAATTCGCCATTATACAACAAAAAAGAAAGACCACTTTGTCTAGCAATATCAGATAAGTATTTCGTACGTTGCCTGAAAAGGCCGTGATTGCTATCTGACAGTAGTATAAAAAGGTAGTGCATTTCTGTGTTGATTGACTTGTGTATCGCAACAACTTACATTATAAACTTGGATTAACTCTAGTGGATATCTAAAACTAATATTTGTATAACTATAATTAGCTTACGCGGCTTTTTTCTTAACCCTTATCGCGTGTCTGTTTTCTTATCACGATGTTCGTCATTGTTGTTTTAGCCTAATGCAATTTTTCTTTAATTACAGCGAGCAGGGGAATAATTTCAACCATTTTATGTTCATATCAATGAAACCCCTTTAGGGATAAAACTTTAGGTTTGTCCTTTTATGGTTTGTTTTATGGCAAGATAATGTTTGATCAGTAACACAGTCGGTCAACTCTCAGGTCTGATATGTGGACACTGGACCGGTGCAGTACCGGAATATGTTCCCAGCTGTGTGTATGCCTCATCGAGGTGTCTACTAAATGAGGAGTGAAACAATTGAACGACGGAATAGACCAATTCCGATATATTAAAATTCATACTTGGCTCCGAGGCTTAGGGGAATAAAACAAAAGAAATAAATTATTCATACCTGAACCTCGATGTGATTTCTTTTGTTTTATTCCCCTAAGCCTCGGAGCCAAGTATGAATTTTAATATATCGGAATTGGTCTATTAACTTAACGTAATCAGTTTGTTTTGTAGATTGACCAAAGACAACTGTATTTTTCTTGCTCCCTCATAAAAGCAAAGAACCACAGGAATTACAAGCGAGATATTTCAACTAATATCGACCCACAAAATTGACAACAACGGATTAATCTAGCAATCGGATCTGTATGCCGCCTACTGATAATGCCAATTAGAAAACAATTTACGTTTTCTGAAGAATCTGACAAAAAGAGATACACTGGAACAAAATATAAAACACAATAACCATAAAAAAAATATAAACGCGGGAAATAAATTAAATTTAACAATGCTCGCTTTGGCCTTTCACAGTTTTAATTCCAAAGAGGGACACAGTTCAAATATATATGAAAAAAACGACATTTCAACTTTTATATTCAAACAGAGCCGATTAACGTTAGGACTGCATCTGCAGTTTAAAAGCTCATATGCTTCGGTGATACATATGACAGTGATAAGGGCTAAATGGGGTCTCATGGCCCTTTACGAAAGTATTGGGATGAAATATAGGGATAATAAAACATAATAATGAACAAATCAGTAGACAGTGACAAAAAAAGATGCTAAACACAGCCGCTTTGTTCAAAACCGCAAAACAATGCAGATGACAGACCGATCCCATCATAAAACGCCCTTAAACCATCGCCATCATGAATGTTTCAGAAATTTTACAATGTGGTAAACTCTTCACCAAAAATTTTGAACAGGAAATACTGGAGAACTATGAACTTTCTTAATCGCATTACGACAATTTTTAATTGGTTTCAGTTGTTTTAGCGTGACCATTGATAGTGTTAAAGTTATGCAGCGGATAAGCTAAGCAAAAACCGCCGCCATTAATCAGCAATTCGGTTAGCCTAGGAATGGACTTTTAATTTAGCCGTTTAATCAGGCGCCTTCAGTTCATGTCTGTGCTTTATAGAGACATTGTTGAGTGCTTTTTCAAGTGGTAGTTGAATGGGTGGCATTGAAAAGCACTTTGAGCTAAATTTAGATGCGAACAATAAGAATTGGATGGAAAGTGATTCAGTTTTAGCTTTGATCCAAGTGTTGAAATGTAGCATTTCTTGGAATACCCGAGAGCAATTTATTATAAATGGTTAACGGTATACGCCTCTGCTGGGGTTGTAAAGGAAAAAGTCCTTCGACATCTCACAACAAAGGAAAACCTTCAACTGACGTTTCCGAGCGAATAAGAAACCTTGTTGAGAGAAAGCTTGACATTTATTACAGAGAACACAGAGACGTTTTGCATTTCCGGACATCTGGTGCAGGATTTTTTAACACGTGCAATACTGAGTCTTTTGGATCAGTTTTTGTTATATCAAACAAAAAACTTGCCTTTCGCGTTTTCAATAATGACCCAGGCTTGTTATTTAAACCAAGATTGTTTCGCCCAGTTGCGGTAACACGGATCATGTTTCCGGCTATTTTACAGTTCAGTTATGCTAGTAACACAATGATATATTATAAATTACTAGCAAGAAAAATAGCTGAATGTGGACAGAAGGCTAAACCAATTAACACTTTTAATTTTACTCCTTAGAGTAGCTAGAATCAAAATTCAATTCAAGAAATACTATTAATCCCAAATTTCATTTTGTAAAATACTGCTCAATAGCTTTCATTTGAATGGTCACACTGTAGGATTTCGTCAACAGACTCAGAAGTTAGAACCACCTTGTACAGTATGATAAACACAGTACCAGAGGAAAGTACTGCTCAATAGCTTTCATTTGAATGGTCACACTGTAGGATTTCATCAACAGACTCAGAAGTTAGAACTACCTTGTACAGTATGATAAACACAGTACCAGAGGAAAGTACTGCTCAATAGCTTTCATTAGAATGGTCACACTGTAGGATTTCATCAACAGACTCAGAAGCTAGAACTACCTTGTACAGTATGATAAACACAGTACCAGAGGAAAGTACTGCTCAATAGCTTTCATTAGAATGGTCACACTGTAGGATTTCATCAACAGACTCAGAAGCTAGAACCACCTTGTACAGTATAATAAACAGTACCACTAGAACGTAATATTGAAATGCCGCTCATAACCATGTTACATGCATCAGGACTCGAAGTTTGATTCTTGCCGGAAGTGGGACACCACACACATACCGATATATTTATTGTTTTGTCACAAAAGAATCTTCTCGGAGATCGGAGAGCTACTCATGAGCCGTGAGTTTTTAAAATTAAAAAAAAAGATAATCCCTTCCTGAAAGTTAAACAACCCTACCGAAAAATAATTGGAAATCCGGATGTTTGGAAAATGTCTGTTACTCTAATAGCAAAGGAACACAGCAGTGTATACCGTATATTAATAGAGATCTTGCTTTTTCTATTTCGGAATGTGAGCGTCAATTGTAAATTCGTAATGTGATAGACACGGGTATAAGATTATAGAATGTTCTTGCACGTACTTATTGGCAGCAAAGCCGATAATCCTCTATCCACAATACAGTGTTTGTATTTACAGAACACATTTGATACCGCCCCTAGCCCGCTAATGCGTTTAGTAAGATCATCAAGTTTTGTTCTGCAAGCCGCACACGATGCTGAAATGGATTTACAAGAACTTCTCGCCAGAGTATCTGTTTTGATAGTTTTAAGCAGGAACCGCAAAGTCGCCGAGCGGTGACAGGGTCTTTGAACTCAATCCGTTGCACTGTTTACTCTATTTGTAGCTGTAGAATTAAAGAACGAAGTACAAATTGGGAAAAGATAATCTCGACATACACACTTGAATCACAAAGTCTCGACGAACCGCAACTTAATTGGAGGGCAAATAATGCTCGATGTACAAACCCTTTTCGGCTCCCAGCTTTCGCCGCCTTTTTCGGTTGAATCACGCAAAACTACGGACCGTTTTGCAGTCTACCAAGAGGCTTTCCAAAAGTTTTTTCGGAGCAGGATAGGGAATTTTTCTTAATATTCTTTGAGCGGATTCGGAAGCACTAAAATAGGAGCGTGATTCGGGATTGAAACTGTGATTATCTTCAAGGGCATGATTAGATATGTGTTATTCCATTACAAAGGCTTATTGTACGAGACGTAATATGAACGTAGAAGTGGCAGAAGTGCGACCGTAGGGTTTTGATACTTAGAAAATACCATCGGAGAGGTTCCCTCGCGGCGCGCTTTCGTGAGACGTCGGGGCCGGCCGAAGGCCTGCCGACAGGCGGCGAAAATATAAGAGACAAAAGAAGCGTGTAACATGAGAGCGCGAGACAAGCCTCTGGCACCCAGGGTATTGGGATATCGGGATGGTAAGGGAAAATGGTTTGGTTTGTTGGGGGTGAGTTGACCCTTAGTCTGGGGTTGAAATCAGCCATCAGGCCCTAGGATAAGCATTTAAAAAGCAACTATTCTAAGCAGCAACTATAAAAAGAAAAAATATCTACATTATATATCTTTCTACCTGACAGAGTATGGAAACGTAATTGACTTTGAGTGGCAGTTGATGAAATTTCTTCAATGTGAGAACTCGATCAACTCAAATGTCACCACTAGTTATGACAACTCAATAGGAATAAAAAACGACTTATGCTCATAGACAGGTAGTTTATTTTAGTTTTAAACAAAGAAATGAGAAAGTTATCTAATCGTCCAATAAAACAATAATCCCCTATAATCGTGATTGAAAGTTGTGGTCTCAAAACCGGCACAAAGCGCACGTGTTTGGCAAACGGATTTCCTATGAAGGCTATTATTTATTTATATTACGAATCAAAGAGACTGTTTAGGATTTCAGCATTTCTGCACGTAGCAGCCAGTGGCAGAAAGCCAGAAAAACATATTCCTCAAAGTCTGCAAGAGTTATTTGTGTAGCAGTCAAAAATCGACATAAACAAAAACAATCATTTCTCAAACAGCTTTCAATATAACATAATAAAAATTGTGGACGATGAAAAAACTAAGCCGTTTTCGCATTTTCCTCTTTTGACTGTTAAGTTTATTGGTTCATCACTGTATCAAAAGATATTGTCAAAACCACGCTACAATACCATTATTTAATTTCAAAATAATACTAAAACACAAAGAGAAATAAATCAACCAATTCTTGAAAGAGGTGGAAACGGAAATGTGCGAACTAGAAATCAGTTAGACTAACTTTTTTCAAGTTACCAATTAATTAATTCAGACTCAGTCCGTTTATGACCAGAGACACTCATCGACAGTTTTGTTACTTGAGTGTGGTAATTTATCACAAAACTGGACCATATTTTTCGGCCGGTTTCAGTTAATAAAAAAATTGGGGTTTTTGAAATGACACCAAATCCCGGTGACACTTCGTGAAGTGTTTTGTCTGTTTAAACGAGGTGTGGTCAGGAACTGCTTATTTTATTTATATCTCGGGATGAGTGTTTCTCCAGTGCAGGCGTGTGTTTATCTAAACTCCCGAAGACTTTTCGGGCCAGAAAATCTGTTTTATGTACAGGCAATTTATTTTAACAACAGAGATTCAATTTTCGTTCGTTTTGAAACGGCTCCGCAATAACATCTTAAAGTCGACGCGAAACTTGGACTTGTTTTCGGGCTAAAAACTTCACCGCCACTCGAAAGACATTAAATTTCAAAAATAGCTTTCGGTCCCGAAAAATCATCGGAAGTTTTGAGAAACGCACGCCAGGATACGAAATATTGAACTCCAAAAGCTAGCCCACTTGAAGGAAATCTGAAAACCTGCTGCTTTTTTAATGGTACTGTTGAAGCCACAGGGGGGAGGGGGGGGAGGGGGGGGAGGGGGGGGAGGGGGATACTCCGGATTTAAAGTGACGGGGATGTTCGAAGGATTTTTTTGGGTTTGAAATTTTCGATTCCAGGATATTTTGGAACATTTTAGCAAGTATTTTTTGGGGTGGCTTGACTGAAGTAGGGATTTTTTTGGATATATGAATCGGTAGTGAAAGAGGGTAACAAAGGGGGGAGGGGGCACGATCCCGTTTCACGCACCTTTTTTACGCAATTCACGCGTCACATATTCGTTAAATTCCTTAGTCTGTGGTTCTTCAAAAATATTAGTTCCTTAATTCACGAATCACGTTTCCATTTTACTAACTTTCACGTTTCACGCACTGATTTTTGCGCTGATCACGCGTCACGCATAAACCCTTTGCCACCCTCGTAAAACCAAACTTGTTATATCATTCAATCCCTTCTGGGTATTTCTAAGGTTCGAAAATTCAGCATGGGATTTTTTGGGGTTTAATTTTGGTTCGCGGGATTTTTTTGGCTATTAAATTTGGCCCCCATTCGCACATCCCCGTCACTTTAAATCCAGAGTACCCCCATGGTGATGAAGCTCTTCTTTCGAACACGGTTCCCCTTAGCGACCAACCTCAAGAAACCTTGTTTTTATTTTTTAAAAAAACTCGAATGAAAACACCCGATCGCGACCACTTTTGGATTTACAAAGTGTTTTTTCTTTTTTTTAAGCTCTTGTAAGCGATCACCCCTGAGACACTCACAGCTGTACGGTTTAAATTTGTTCTTCTTAAAACAGCAGTTCGTTGAAAGCTGCTGAAAGACGTTTTGAAAAAGTAAAAAATAAACTTTCATTTTTCTCATGCGTGCACTGTAGATTCATGGCTGCCTTGGCGATCGGCCACTTCTGTCTTTTTGGTGCATGGTTGATTACGAGAATTCATTCTTGCGACCAGCTATAGATAACACACATTTTTTCAAAATCCCGACGTGTTTGCTTCAACTGTATTAGTAAACAGGTTTAGATCATTGCTTTACGGAAAAGGGCAGTTAAGAAATATTGTACGTGTAAGCCACAGATGGTGCGGTGGTTAGTTTCCCGCTCTTTGGACATCAGCCTACTAGCTGAACGGCATGCATGCGGCGGCAGCTGTTTAGAAAATTGCGATCACCTTACAAATCTCATTAATGCTAAATTAAAGGACAACTAAAAGTATAACGTGTCCGAGCAGAAAGAGAAAAACGATAGATTAGTCTTCCTCCGAAGAGTCCCACGCGTGACGAGATTTCGAGCGCCACGTAAGCTGATTGACTTTATAATCTTTTCAGTTCCCTCTCTATTCTGTAATAAACGGCCAAGCCTGTATAGTACTCAAGAGATTATACATGTACGTAGATCATATTTGAAGAACTGTTTATCCAAGTCTCGTTTTATGATATCTGTAACAGTTACCGCTCATTAAATATTACGTAGGCTACGTGACGTTCTGATTGCTTCTGTATTTTACATTCTGTTGCTGTTTGCATTAAATACTCTATCTTGAAAAATACATGCCATTATAATTAGCGACTGCACTTTTTATAGTCTGTATAATTCTCTTAAAATGTGATTACTATCATAATTGCTACTAAGCAGCAAATTTGGAATATTTGTAGTGCTAGCCCAAAAAGTACTTTTATTCATGTAAAATGATAGGACAGTTTCCTGAATTTAGTGAACTGAAACATAAAATTTTAACGCAATGGAAAATTGAAAAATGTGAAACTGCTTTTGCACATTGAAATACATAGTAACCGATAGGAAAAACCCCAATCTTAAAACTAAATAAAAATGTACTTTCTTCTATATTAACTTCTTGTACATATATATATATATATCTGTTTTTTGCTTTTTTTGCTTTTTTTTCCTTAAACATTGTATGTAATTTTCAATGGCATTATTTATTGCTTGTATGTAGTGAAGTGTAGTGTAGTGGAATGTGTCCTTATTGAGAAAAAAATAAAATAATAAAAAAATAACTGCAACTTTGCTCGCTTATTAAACGTGTGTTCGATTGGCCCGCATTCCAGAATAAAAAAAATATATCAATACAAAATCTTGAGGTATCAGTTTTAAAACATTATTAGACGTGTATTTTACAACTTCTGCTGACACACAAATGGTTTTTAAAATAACGTCTTATTTTTTTGGAAAATTGACGTTACATTTTTGGGGAAAAAGTGTAGACTCCAAATCTTATTTTTAACAAGTGGAAAGAAAATTTAATGGACCAAAAAAACGAGGAAGAATATCGCCTATTTCGAATTTCACGCATTCCGCCATTTTGAAACAACTGAGCAACCATTTGACGTCGTAAACATTCATATCAAAACGGCGACGCCTAGAAATTTAAAAGCGAAAATAGGCGATAACCACATATATCCTGTTTCGTCTTACACTGAAACATTGATTCCATGTTTTATGAGAAATTTGAAAAAATACGGTATTTCTAACAATTTCCAACAATTCAAGAGTAAAGGTTCCTTTTAAACAACAATAGCGTTAGCCTGTGAATAGGCCTCCTTGTGGGGGTATGACGAAAGTAGATAGCGGCGAAACGAAAACTTGCGAGGAAAAGTCGGCGAGCGAAGCGATCCGCGGGAAAACTGGGGAGAGGGGAAGAGGCGGGGAGGCCTGTGGACAAACCATTGATGCCGCCGTTCCAGATCACCAACTGTGCACTAGATTCTAGTGCAAACGCTGATTGGTCAGATCACCGACTGTTGACACATTCTGTTGACAAGTTTGCGGTCATTTTGATATCCGCCGACACGCGATAAAAATTTGCATATCGCAAAAAAAAAACCATATCTGACGGCCGGTTCTCAATCGATCAGTTTGAAAAAGCATTGGGCGATTCTCTGAGGGATTTCCCTCATATTACAGGTTTAAAAGAAGGGCAGAAACGCTGCTTGAAGTCTTTAGCGGAGAAACATATTTGGCATTCTTCCGACTGGATTTGGAAAAATTTTACCCCCTCGTGTCCTGAAAGAGCTGTGGAAGTTGGGGGAAAGAACGACCGTTATTGTTGTAACGCCACTAGTTTCCATTATGAAGGATCAGGTCGAGGAGATGACACGTTTGGAACTCAAAGCATTTGCTATTGGTTTAGGGGAAGAAGAAGCTGAGAAAGAACTACGCGCATGGTTATAAATGGGGTAGACAGACCTACACGACTCCTGTTGTGTGACCATTGTATTTAACTCTCTATAAAAATAGACGGGCTAAAAACTAGTATCACTCATCGCTAAAAAGTATTTAAAAAGCATAAAACTTTCCCAGTAAGACTTAATTAAGAGAGAAATGCGCCTTTAGATCACAGTTATGAATTTGTTTTCTTCGATGATATTGATCTTTTGATCTCGGATGAATATCTCTCAAATTTAATGCTGCACAGAGCCGTTAGAATTATATTTCTCTATGCCGTTGTTTGGTGCAAGCTCTAATTGGCATACATTGCGGTTTCTCTGGCTCACTTTTGTTGCAAGATAAATACTAATCGGCTAAAGTTTGTTATCGCTTTGAAAGTGTAAGGGACGGACCATTAGATTTTTGAGGGGGGGGGGGGGGGGGGGGGGGGGTTGGGCAATTTTTTGGTGCAGGATATTTTTTTCTACGCTCGAGACTGTGCAGGATTTTTCTTTTTGCCATGATTTGCTTGCATGATATTTTTTTTTAATGCCTGACACATATACGTGTTAGGAATACTAGAAAGGCCATACTAGAGACAGGAATACTATAGCAAGTCAGATCTGATGTAACAGCAGCTTGATAGCATGAAGCCTGGCCGCGGTGTTGTAACTGCCCCTACAATTTTCTTTACACCAACCCCCTGTTGATGTCGCTTCCACAGCCCATCGTAGTACAGCCAACCATCTTACAATTACAGGGGCGGCGCTGGAAATGTAATGTTGGTGGGGCGAATCTCCTGTGCCGAGCGCCGAAGGCGCGAGGTTCTAGGGGGGTCCGGGGGCATGCTCCCCCGGGAAATTTTTGAAATGAAACTCTCTGAAATGCTATTTCCAGCGTTCCTGAGACCGGAGAAACAGTTACCTGCCCCACCGGTAGCGCTGCCCCTGCAATTACAAGCTTGTTGTACAACACATAAACAAAGTATTTCTCATCCATTGAGATATACATGTACCTACAATGCCACTGTACAACTATAAAAGAGCCATTCCTTGTGTCAGAAAATATCTTACATGCTTATGAAATCATCTAAAAAGCCTACAAAGAAACACAACTTACGTCGGGTCAAAAATAAACCATTGTTATTGGCTAAACTAAACAAGCCAATGAAAAGATACAACATTTGATCCTCCCCAAGTGCATATAAGTCGCTAACATTCTACAACGTCAGTGTGATTTATTTGTGTTCTGACTATCTGCTTCTGGATGTAAAATATTGTTCTAAAAATATAAAGCTTTGCAGGGATTTTTTTTCCTGGGGTTTTTGTTTTGCACGATATTTTTTTTGCAGTTCAAGGCCGTGCTCGAATTTTTTTTTGGTATTTGCTGGTAAGGATGGTATCCTAATAAAAGATTGAGGTAAAACGATACACACTGCGGTTATAAACATGACAAAACAACGCATGTTGTAAAAAACTTTGATTTATAATGACTTGACGTTTCGTATGCTTCAACATACATCTTCAAAAGTGACGGTTGGATATAATACAATAAATTTAAATGTTACGGAGAAAGACTGGAACCTAATTTAAAAGAAATGACAATAGTGAAAAAAAAAGATAATATACAGACCTATCTTAAAGTCTGCTAGAAAATATAAACATATATACAAGGCTAGTAAAGAAAAAGTTTCTCACTACCCACATTTTCATTTAAAGCTGGTTTTAAATCCTTAATCAATAATGTCTCCTTAATTCTACAATGGATATCCGATCGCCCAGTTGTTAAAATTTCAAAATGATCCCATTTAGGCTATGTCTACACTATACCGGATAGCTTATCATGTCGACATGAAAATTACTCCGGCCTGGTGTGAACAGAAACGACCCAGAACTGGATATTTACTTCTTTTTCAGTGGGTTTCAATCCTCGCTCCTAGTTGTTGACTTCCGCTACGGTTCGGTTCGATTGCCTGTTCACACTGCCCCAGAAAGTGGCACGAGAATCTAACCGATATGTGACGATTCACTTTCACGAGCGCCGCGTCGCAGCGGCGCTCCGGAACAAAAATCGTTCCGAAATTAGCGTTTCATGTGTGAACGAAAGGCCTATCCGGTATGGTTTTCGTGCCGGCGCAAGAGCTATCCGGTATAGTGTAGACATAGCCTTAATGTTGTGGCCCATTGAAGTCATATGATCTGCAATGGCTGATGCGTGACAACCCTTCGTGAGTGCTTTAAAATGTTCAGTTTTTCTGTCATGTAATCGACGCTTTGTTTTACCTATATAAAAATCGTCACAGTCCCAGCAGCTTGCCTTGTAAACGACCTTTGACATGAGAGAGCGGCTACGTCTGTCCTTGTAGGGGAAAAAAGACTTAATACGGCGAGTGTTTCGAAAAATAATTCTAAGGTTAAAACAACCATAGAACTTGCAGATACAGGATTTAAGTTGCTGTGTTATGACTTTACTGTGAAACCCTAGATAAGGCAAAACGATGAAAACATCTCTTTTGGGTACCGTAGTGACAGGATCTTTTGACTTGTTTTGGCTTCTGGTCACAACATCGTTCATGTTGTAAGTAATAATACTTTTGAAGATGTATGTTGAAGCATACGAAACGTCAAGTCATTAATCAAAGTTTTTTACAACATGCGTTGTTTTGTCATGTTTATAACCGCAGTGTGTATCGTTTTCCTGTTAAAGTTGAAATGGCCGAAGAATAAGAGTTTTTACGATTAAGATTGAGGTAAGTTACACGAAAATTGCATCTTGCACCTTGCAACGTCGCCTCCTATGCATACCTTTTTTTGGATCATCACGCACTCCTGCTCTCCTCTTTGGGGAGGAGTGCGTGACGAGCCTAAAGTAGTTCTGCATTGGAAAGAGATCAGAGATGCTTAGTCGAGAACTAAGAGAATCTACACCTTTACACATTATACCTACAAAATCTAAGTAAATGGAGTAAATGGAAAGTAAATGGAGCCAGCCTGACATGGGGAGGGGGGAGTGGCTTAATGGTGATTTTAAAAATAAGGATTACCTTTGTCACTGTGGCAAGTTTTTGTAGTTCCTTAATGATCCTTGTCTTTTGCTCCAAAATATGCCTCACGTTAGCTTGCATAAGGTGTACATTATCCAAAGCCTTGTGAGCCGCAGCTGCTGTTGGCTTGCTGATGTTATAAGCACATTTCACTTTGTCAAATATCACAATGATATCTTCATGGGCATTATTGCCATACCAACCCTATACAAAAAAACATTGCATTCAGAAGACCACAAATTGGACTGAACCATTTTATATTTTCGATTTTAGGATAACTGAACAGGGCCCCTATGCATACCAGAGCTGACTGGGTTACCATGGTTACCCTGTATAAATAAAGTTGTCGCTCTCCCCCATGCAAGCGCAAGGAACCATTATGTATGGTCCACACAAAAGGGTCATGTTTTTTGGCCAAGTTGGTTGGAAGTAGGTAAGGATCTCTGCCTTGCTGCTCTGAAACAGTAACAGAACGTATATGTATATTATATTTTGCCTATTGATTTCAAATAAATGAGATTGTGCTATTTTGCTCTGAACGAGTGTAAATATTTTAAGGTCTACAAATCTGACTGACTAGGGTAAGAAAGGTTTTATATAAGAGAAGGGTATTGACGCTTTACGATAACATAACCCTAAATCTGAGTTGCATTCCAATAATGGCAAACAACCTTACCTTACTCCTGCCAGTCCAAATGCCTTAGAAAAGGTCTGTAAAAACGGCAACTGATCCTTACGGCAATGAGAAGAGATTGAGACAGAGATTTGAGAGACTGAATATGTTTGCCCGATATTTCGGTTTGCAAAACAAACCTACGGGGGCTAGAAAACAAAAAAATGAGCATTTTCATGTTATCTTACAGTGTGAGGACAAGGTAGAATGGAAGCCGAAAGCAACTATTTTTCGGCGAAAATTTAAACCAATTTTGGACACATGTCGAACGACGGAATCTACCCAAGATTCCTTCTTTTCTGTTTTAAGCTTGGCTCCCACTAGCGACGTAGGGGACTTAAGCGGAATCGTAAACGGAATCGGAATCGTAACCTTACGATTTAGTGGAAATCAAAACGACGTAGGCGGATAGTAAGCGACGGAAGCAGAATCGGAATAAAAGGAAACCTTCTGTTCCTTCCGATTCAGATTCCGTCGAGCTTTCGATTGCGATTGCGACTCCGTTCTTCGCTCCCAGACACTACTGTTTGCATGAAAAAAAAAAACGAAATTCGATGTCAAATAATTTCCTCCAAAAATGGATGAATTGGTAAACTTGGGATACTACGTTAAACATTTTCCTGTAAAGTTGGACATATGCATCTGGGACCTGCGAGCAAGCTTATACCCACAGAATTAAGACAAGCGTCTTCCTTTAGCGAATTTAAGACAAAACTAAGTCGCCATAGTTTTTAATTAAAGTTTTAAATATATTTTTGAACACGGCCTTCATGAAAAGCAGTTTTTATTTTTTATATTGTACCTCTTATTTGTAGTTAGGAAGTTAGGTAGCTAGCTGAATATTATAAATTAAGCTGAGGGAAATACCGTGTATAAATAAAGTTATCTATCTATCTATCTATCTATCTATCTATCTATCTATCTATCTATCTATCTATCTATCTATCTATCTATCTATCTATCTATCTATCTATGCCCTCCCAACTCCCCGTCCCCTCCCCCTGTCCCCCCCCCCCCCCCGCCTTTACCCTCCCCCTTCCCCTCCTCCAACCGTGCCCCCGAACCCAAAAGCCTGCTCGCAGGCTTGCACCTGGGATACAAAACCTGTTATTGTTTTAATCATTTCAAACATTTCCTTTGTCTCGGGAACAAATCAATAATTCAAAGCTCGTGCCACCAGAAAAAAAATCCTTAATATTTAAACGCAAACGTGTTACGGGGGCTCAGTTTCTTTAACAAAAAATGTTCATCTTGACGCAATGAGGACTATACATGTATCAGTCGAAGTATTATGCGATTTTGTGGAGCGACAAACTCTTTGAAATGATAAGGTAGGTACTGTAAGGACCGAGTCAGAATGGGAGCCGACAGCAACTATTTTTCTGCGAAAATTTGAACCAAATTTGGACACATGTCGAATGACGGAAGTTGCCCAAGACTCCTTCCTTTTCTGTTCGTGTTTAGTAAAAAGATCAAACTTTTTCCCAGTAGAATACGCTTGGATTACCTGTGGTTGCTGTCGGAGAGATTTTACATTAAGGTCTGACTTTTATTTGATATATTTTATTTTAATGCTGCGTTTCTTATCGGAGATCGCCGTCCACTTCCCGCTCGTAGCGGCTTCCGTTGTCTTGCCTCTGAATTACCATATGGTATTTCTTCACTTAATTATTCAAAAATTCTGTTTGATCATTTTTCGATGGCAGTTGCATAAAAAGCCATGAATCATACAAATGCGTGTGTTCTCGTTTGAAAGTTTGATTGACTGACTGAGGCCGTTCAGCCTATCGTAAGAAAGCACATTGGTCTTATTCTAATATTTGCATTAAATGTTAGTGGTTTCGTAACGTACACATCATAGTTTTTTAACTCGACAATGCGATACTAATATAATAATACAAGGCACTGACTTTGAAAGATTGTTTAAAATGTGAGTATTGGAGCTTTTAAAATATAATTACTTTAGCTCTTAGATTTGTGATGCAGGCGCTGTATGGCATATTGTAGGTAAGACTCAGTGAGGAAAAACGTTCATTTGCATTTTCTCAGCGGTTCCTTTTACTATCAGCGGCGAGAATGCCACTGTCGGCGACCAAAATGTTTTTCCACCGGCTATAGACTGCTTTAGCAGTTCTTCAGGGGGTTTGCGTGTGTCTACTACTGGTAGTCTTGCAGGTGGTTTCATCGGGAGGCAAGGCGTTTTTCGCCCTTCCAGCCAGTTTTCCTCGTAGATGGAATTTTCGCATCGACAACTCTCTTTGTTAAAAAAAAAACGTTACTAAGGTGAGGCCTGTCCTTCGGGAATACGTGGCGGCTTACCCTTATTCGTACAATTCGTACGAATCGACAACCTTACAACAGGACCTATAACCTACCAAAAATGTTGTAACATTTATACTTGTCTCTAATGAAATACAATTTTCGGATTGTGAATAATATTATCCCTTTGTATCGTCTGGGTGTCGCTTCGTTTAGTTGCCAAGGTATTTGTTGCCTTAAAATTAATTTCGCGGTTTTACTTGGCGTGTGTCGCCCTCCAAGTCATTGAGCTATATTTCGGCGAATCGTGTCTTGATTTTAAAAAAGCCATTGATTCGATAGTTTCTATTTGAAACACTAAGCATCTTTAATTTTGGTAAGAGGTCATTTGATCAGATTAAAGATATATAGCATTTTACATAATTTAACTTGTACTGATAAATTAAAGTTAATTACAATATTTTTCCTCTATGAAATGTGTATTTTAGCCTTTTAGATGACATGCACTCCTAGTGATTTTTTATTCACAAGTTATTGTTCAGTTAAGTTTCAAAACCAGGACTTGATTGGCCTTGTTATAACTTTTTTCGCATGTGAAATATGTACTCTAAATAAATACTCTATCTCAACCCAATCTATAACTTCGCTCTAGTCGATTCATCACGCGCAGCATTTAATATATGGAACTCATCAATGAGCATCATCGTGAGGTAGTTTCGATCATACTCAGAACAAACATGTTTCGATCATAAACATGTCTTATTCGTGATCAGACTAAACATGTTTCGCCCTAGTGTGAACACAGCATTAGGGTCTTAATACTCCAAATCTTTTTATAATAATAATAATAATAATAATAATAATAATAATAATAATAATAATAATAACAAAGCTAACTAAAAAAATCTTATTTTACAATTAATTTCACTTAAAAAACTATTCAGTCAAAGCACTATTTACATGATCAATAATTGTAAACGTAAGATTGTTTGAGAATTATTAATTGAAAGGAATAATGTAAATAGGGTTTGGACTGAATAGTTTTTAAAGTAAAATTAATTGTAAAATAAGATTTTCTTAGTTAGCTTGGTTATTAATAAAAGATTCCATTATTGTTAAAACTATTTACATTATTCCTTGAAACTCTAAAGCTGCAAAAAATGAAAGTAAAAATTGTACTAGCCATACGGTGTGAGTGTATAATTTATGCCCGCTCTAAAGAAATCTAAATAGTTTTTACTCACATTTGTAAGCGGCGGGTGCTAATCAGTTCCAACCTTGGTCACCAGTGTTTGTTGTTTGCTGGTGTCTTTTTTATGATTTTAATTAATAATAATAATAATAAACTTTATTTAAGTGTCAGAGTATTAAGCTAATACTAGCTAATTGTGGACACTAAATAAGTAAAAAAAATATATAAATTATGCTAAGATGGGTTAAAATTACAGTTGTTCATTTAATGTCTGCTCTTCACAGCCATTGTCTACTGCTGGCGCAATCACGGTTATGTTGTAAATTGCATAACCAAGAAGGTCAATTTGGAGATGGCAGAAAACCATTATGAAAATGATAAAACTGATCTTATGTGGATGAAAATGACCTTGACGGCAGCAAGTCGGGCCGAAATACCAGAATATGCCGAGGGGAAGCCTAGTGTCGGCTGTGTAATTCGTCGCTCCAGAAGCAGAGGCTCTCCAATATGTCTCGCAGTTGGGTGGAATGGTTTCTTGCCCGATACACCTGAAGAGGAATTAAAAGCCATCAAAGACCGCTCCTTCAAGTCTACCAACAAAAGGGACAACACACTGACTAATGACCTCGGCCTTCATGCCGAGGCAAATGCCCTACAGTACTGTTCTGAAAACCCGGAGATGGCCACTGTTTACGTCACTCATGTGCCGTGTTACCAGTGTGCAAAACAGCTTGTCGCTCGTAAAGTTGGGCGCGTTATTTACCTGTACTGGATGAATGATTCGGAGACTACAATTAGCTTGTTCAAAAAGTTTGACATCACATGTACATGCTTTGACAAACGTGACTTAGTACTTCGCGATTTCAGCTCGACTTTTCTTGAGGACTATGGCATTACAAATGGCAGTACCAATGAGGAAACACCCACAGAAGACTCGTGCTTTTTGGACTCTAGAGATGCGCCAAAAGAGGGTTCTTCGTCAGCCGAAAGCGGATCTGACAACGATATATCGTGGCCCATGACAACAAAAAACTCATTCGAGATGAACTAGCGGAACTCAAGAATAATACGCAGCAAAGTCTAGATGAAATGAAGAAAATTAACCAAGAGCTAAATGCATGGAAACTTTTAATTATTTTATTTATTATCTGTTTTAATAACACCACATGTTTATTTGATTTTTTTTAAAACATTACAATTTCTTGTTTCCATGTTCTATCGCCAAGTGGAATTACAAGGATGGAAGTGGATTACAGTTAATTTCATCAAATTTTGTGACAGGCGGTCAAGAAATGAACAAAATTGCCATTCTTGTTTTTCGAAGTACTGACTTCTTTAGTCATTATTTTGTCTTTTTTGTTAATATTTCTTTGCTTTTATTCGTTTTGGCGATTTTCTTTTCCTATATTTTGAGATAATAAAGCGGCAAGCTTAAAGTGTCTATGAAATGTAATTTATTTTTTGATGTATCGAAAGTTTTACCTTTTTAGACCTTGGAACAAAAGCCAACATTTGATCCTCCCCAAGTGCATATAAGTCGCTAACATTCTACAACGTCAGTGTGATTTATTTGTGTTCTGACTATCTGCTTCTGGATGTAAAATATTGTTCTAAAAATATAAAGCTTTGCAGGGATTTTTTTTCCTGGGGTTTTTGTTTTGCACGATATTTTTTTTGCAGTTCAAGGCCGTGCTCGAATTTTTTTTTGGTATTTGCTGGTAAGGATGGTATCCTAATAAAAGATTGAGGTAAAACGATACACACTGCGGTTATAAACATGACAAAACAACGCATGTTGTAAAAAACTTTGATTTATAATGACTTGACGTTTCGTATGCTTCAACATACATCTTCAAAAGTGACGGTTGGATATAATACAATAAATTTAAATGTTACGGAGAAAGACTGGAACCTAATTTAAAAGAAATGACAATAGTGAAAAAAAAAGATAATATACAGACCTATCTTAAAGTCTGCTAGAAAATATAAACATATATACAAGGCTAGTAAAGAAAAAGTTTCTCACTACCCACATTTTCATTTAAAGCTGGTTTTAAATCCTTAATCAATAATGTCTCCTTAATTCTACAATGGATATCCGATCGCCCAGTTGTTAAAATTTCAAAATGATCCCATTTAGGCTATGTCTACACTATACCGGATAGCTTATCATGTCGACATGAAAATTACTCCGGCCTGGTGTGAACAGAAACGACCCAGAACTGGATATTTACTTCTTTTTCAGTGGGTTTCAATCCTCGCTCCTAGTTGTTGACTTCCGCTACGGTTCGGTTCGATTGCCTGTTCACACTGCCCCAGAAAGTGGCACGAGAATCTAACCGATATGTGACGATTCACTTTCACGAGCGCCGCGTCGCAGCGGCGCTCCGGAACAAAAATCGTTCCGAAATTAGCGTTTCATGTGTGAACGAAAGGCCTATCCGGTATGGTTTTCGTGCCGGCGCAAGAGCTATCCGGTATAGTGTAGACATAGCCTTAATGTTGTGGCCCATTGAAGTCATATGATCTGCAATGGCTGATGCGTGACAACCCTTCGTGAGTGCTTTAAAATGTTCAGTTTTTCTGTCATGTAATCGACGCTTTGTTTTACCTATATAAAAATCGTCACAGTCCCAGCAGCTTGCCTTGTAAACGACCTTTGACATGAGAGAGCGGCTACGTCTGTCCTTGTAGGGGAAAAAAGACTTAATACGGCGAGTGTTTCGAAAAATAATTCTAAGGTTAAAACAACCATAGAACTTGCAGATACAGGATTTAAGTTGCTGTGTTATGACTTTACTGTGAAACCCTAGATAAGGCAAAACGATGAAAACATCTCTTTTGGGTACCGTAGTGACAGGATCTTTTGACTTGTTTTGGCTTCTGGTCACAACATCGTTCATGTTGTAAGTAATAATACTTTTGAAGATGTATGTTGAAGCATACGAAACGTCAAGTCATTAATCAAAGTTTTTTACAACATGCGTTGTTTTGTCATGTTTATAACCGCAGTGTGTATCGTTTTCCTGTTAAAGTTGAAATGGCCGAAGAATAAGAGTTTTTACGATTAAGATTGAGGTAAGTTACACGAAAATTGCATCTTGCACCTTGCAACGTCGCCTCCTATGCATACCTTTTTTTGGATCATCACGCACTCCTGCTCTCCTCTTTGGGGAGGAGTGCGTGACGAGCCTAAAGTAGTTCTGCATTGGAAAGAGATCAGAGATGCTTAGTCGAGAACTAAGAGAATCTACACCTTTACACATTATACCTACAAAATCTAAGTAAATGGAGTAAATGGAAAGTAAATGGAGCCAGCCTGACATGGGGAGGGGGGAGTGGCTTAATGGTGGTTTTAAAAATAAGGATTACCTTTGTCACTGTGGCAAGTTTTTGTAGTTCCTTAATGATCCTTGTCTTTTGCTCCAAAATATGCCTCACGTTAGCTTGCATAAGGTGTACATTATCCAAAGCCTTGTGAGCCGCAGCTGCTGTTGGCTTGCTGATGTTATAAGCACATTTCACTTTGTCAAATATCACAATGATATCTTCATGGGCATTATTGCCATACCAACCCTATACAAAAAAACATTGCATTCAGAAGACCACAAATTGGACTGAACCATTTTATATTTTCGATTTTAGGATAACTGAACAGGGCCCCTATGCATACCAGAGCTGACTGGGTTACCATGGTTACCCTGTATAAATAAAGTTGTCGCTCTCCCCCATGCAAGCGCAAGGAACCATTATGTATGGTCCACACAAAAGGGTCATGTTTTTTGGCCAAGTTGGTTGGAAGTAGGTAAGGATCTCTGCCTTGCTGCTCTGAAACAGTAACAGAACGTATATGTATATTATATTTTGCCTATTGATTTCAAATAAATGAGATTGTGCTATTTTGCTCTGAACGAGTGTAAATATTTTAAGGTCTACAAATCTGACTGACTAGGGTAAGAAAGGTTTTATATAAGAGAAGGGTATTGACGCTTTACGATAACATAACCCTAAATCTGAGTTGCATTCCAATAATGGCAAACAACCTTACCTTACTCCTGCCAGTCCAAATGCCTTAGAAAAGGTCTGTAAAAACGGCAACTGATCCTTACGGCAATGAGAAGAGATTGAGACAGAGATTTGAGAGACTGAATATGTTTGCCCGATATTTCGGTTTGCAAAACAAACCTACGGGGGCTAGAAAACAAAAAAATGAGCATTTTCATGTTATCTTACAGTGTGAGGACAAGGTAGAATGGAAGCCGAAAGCAACTATTTTTCGGCGAAAATTTAAACCAATTTTGGACACATGTCGAACGACGGAATCTACCCAAGATTCCTTCTTTTCTGTTTTAAGCTTGGCTCCCACTAGCGACGTAGGGGACTTAAGCGGAATCGTAAACGGAATCGGAATCGTAACCTTACGATTTAGTGGAAATCAAAACGACGTAGGCGGATAGTAAGCGACGGAAGCAGAATCGGAATAAAAGGAAACCTTCTGTTCCTTCCGATTCAGATTCCGTCGAGCTTTCGATTGCGATTGCGACTCCGTTCTTCGCTCCCAGACACTACTGTTTGCATGAAAAAAAAAAACGAAATTCGATGTCAAATAATTTCCTCCAAAAATGGATGAATTGGTAAACTTGGGATACTACGTTAAACATTTTCCTGTAAAGTTGGACATATGCATCTGGGACCTGCGAGCAAGCTTATACCCACAGAATTAAGACAAGCGTCTTCCTTTAGCGAATTTAAGACAAAACTAAGTCGCCATAGTTTTTAATTAAAGTTTTAAATATATTTTTGAACACGGCCTTCATGAAAAGCAGTTTTTATTTTTTATATTGTACCTCTTATTTGTAGTTAGGAAGTTAGGTAGCTAGCTGAATATTATAAATTAAGCTGAGGGAAATACCGTGTATAAATAAAGTTATCTATCTATCTATCTATCTATCTATCTATCTATCTATCTATCTATCTATCTATCTATCTATCTATCTATCTATCTATCTATCTATCTATCTATGCCCTCCCAACTCCCCGTCCCCTCCCCCTGTCCCCCCCCCCCCCGCCTTTACCCTCCCCCTTCCCCTCCTCCAACCGTGCCCCCGAACCCAAAAGCCTGCTCGCAGGCTTGCACCTGGGATACAAAACCTGTTATTGTTTTAATCATTTCAAACATTTCCTTTGTCTCGGGAACAAATCAATAATTCAAAGCTCGTGCCACCAGAAAAAAAATCCTTAATATTTAAACGCAAACGTGTTACGGGGGCTCAGTTTCTTTAACAAAAAATGTTCATCTTGACGCAATGAGGACTATACATGTATCAGTCGAAGTATTATGCGATTTTGTGGAGCGACAAACTCTTTGAAATGATAAGGTAGGTACTGTAAGGACCGAGTCAGAATGGGAGCCGACAGCAACTATTTTTCTGCGAAAATTTGAACCAAATTTGGACACATGTCGAATGACGGAAGTTGCCCAAGACTCCTTCCTTTTCTGTTCGTGTTTAGTAAAAAGATCAAACTTTTTCCCAGTAGAATACGCTTGGATTACCTGTGGTTGCTGTCGGAGAGATTTTACATTAAGGTCTGACTTTTATTTGATATATTTTATTTTAATGCTGCGTTTCTTATCGGAGATCGCCGTCCACTTCCCGCTCGTAGCGGCTTCCGTTGTCTTGCCTCTGAATTACCATATGGTATTTCTTCACTTAATTATTCAAAAATTCTGTTTGATCATTTTTCGATGGCAGTTGCATAAAAAGCCATGAATCATACAAATGCGTGTGTTCTCGTTTGAAAGTTTGATTGACTGACTGAGGCCGTTCAGCCTATCGTAAGAAAGCACATTGGTCTTATTCTAATATTTGCATTAAATGTTAGTGGTTTCGTAACGTACACATCATAGTTTTTTAACTCGACAATGCGATACTAATATAATAATACAAGGCACTGACTTTGAAAGATTGTTTAAAATGTGAGTATTGGAGCTTTTAAAATATAATTACTTTAGCTCTTAGATTTGTGATGCAGGCGCTGTATGGCATATTGTAGGTAAGACTCAGTGAGGAAAAACGTTCATTTGCATTTTCTCAGCGGTTCCTTTTACTATCAGCGGCGAGAATGCCACTGTCGGCGACCAAAATGTTTTTCCACCGGCTATAGACTGCTTTAGCAGTTCTTCAGGGGGTTTGCGTGTGTCTACTACTGGTAGTCTTGCAGGTGGTTTCATCGGGAGGCAAGGCGTTTTTCGCCCTTCCAGCCAGTTTTCCTCGTAGATGGAATTTTCGCATCGACAACTCTCTTTGTTAAAAAAAAAAACGTTACTAAGGTGAGGCCTGTCCTTCGGGAATACGTGGCGGCTTACCCTTATTCGTACAATTCGTACGAATCGACAACCTTACAACAGGACCTATAACCTACCAAAAATGTTGTAACATTTATACTTGTCTCTAATGAAATACAATTTTCGGATTGTGAATAATATTATCCCTTTGTATCGTCTGGGTGTCGCTTCGTTTAGTTGCCAAGGTATTTGTTGCCTTAAAATTAATTTCGCGGTTTTACTTGGCGTGTGTCGCCCTCCAAGTCATTGAGCTATATTTCGGCGAATCGTGTCTTGATTTTAAAAAAGCCATTGATTCGATAGTTTCTATTTGAAACACTAAGCATCTTTAATTTTGGTAAGAGGTCATTTGATCAGATTAAAGATATATAGCATTTTACATAATTTAACTTGTACTGATAAATTAAAGTTAATTACAATATTTTTCCTCTATGAAATGTGTATTTTAGCCTTTTAGATGACATGCACTCCTAGTGATTTTTTATTCACAAGTTATTGTTCAGTTAAGTTTCAAAACCAGGACTTGATTGGCCTTGTTATAACTTTTTTCGCATGTGAAATATGTACTCTAAATAAATACTCTATCTCAACCCAATCTATAACTTCGCTCTAGTCGATTCATCACGCGCAGCATTTAATATATGGAACTCATCAATGAGCATCATCGTGAGGTAGTTTCGATCATACTCAGAACAAACATGTTTCGATCATAAACATGTCTTATTCGTGATCAGACTAAACATGTTTCGCCCTAGTGTGAACACAGCATTAGGGTCTTAATACTCCAAATCTTTTTATAATAATAATAATAATAATAATAATAATAATAATAATAATAATAATAATAACAAAGCTAACTAAAAAAATCTTATTTTACAATTAATTTCACTTAAAAAACTATTCAGTCAAAGCACTATTTACATGATCAATAATTGTAAACGTAAGATTGTTTGAGAATTATTAATTGAAAGGAATAATGTAAATAGGGTTTGGACTGAATAGTTTTTAAAGTAAAATTAATTGTAAAATAAGATTTTCTTAGTTAGCTTGGTTATTAATAAAAGATTCCATTATTGTTAAAACTATTTACATTATTCCTTGAAACTCTAAAGCTGCAAAAAATGAAAGTAAAAATTGTACTAGCCATACGGTGTGAGTGTATAATTTATGCCCGCTCTAAAGAAATCTAAATAGTTTTTACTCACATTTGTAAGCGGCGGGTGCTAATCAGTTCCAACCTTGGTCACCAGTGTTTGTTGTTTGCTGGTGTCTTTTTTATGATTTTAATTAATAATAATAATAATAAACTTTATTTAAGTGTCAGAGTATTAAGCTAATACTAGCTAATTGTGGACACTAAATAAGTAAAAAAAATATATAAATTATGCTAAGATGGGTTAAAATTACAGTTGTTCATTTAATGTCTGCTCTTCACAGCCATTGTCTACTGCTGGCGCAATCACGGTTATGTTGTAAATTGCATAACCAAGAAGGTCAATTTGGAGATGGCAGAAAACCATTATGAAAATGATAAAACTGATCTTATGTGGATGAAAATGACCTTGACGGCAGCAAGTCGGGCCGAAATACCAGAATATGCCGAGGGGAAGCCTAGTGTCGGCTGTGTAATTCGTCGCTCCAGAAGCAGAGGCTCTCCAATATGTCTCGCAGTTGGGTGGAATGGTTTCTTGCCCGATACACCTGAAGAGGAATTAAAAGCCATCAAAGACCGCTCCTTCAAGTCTACCAACAAAAGGGACAACACACTGACTAATGACCTCGGCCTTCATGCCGAGGCAAATGCCCTACAGTACTGTTCTGAAAACCCGGAGATGGCCACTGTTTACGTCACTCATGTGCCGTGTTACCAGTGTGCAAAACAGCTTGTCGCTCGTAAAGTTGGGCGCGTTATTTACCTGTACTGGATGAATGATTCGGAGACTACAATTAGCTTGTTCAAAAAGTTTGACATCACATGTACATGCTTTGACAAACGTGACTTAGTACTTCGCGATTTCAGCTCGACTTTTCTTGAGGACTATGGCATTACAAATGGCAGTACCAATGAGGAAACACCCACAGAAGACTCGTGCTTTTTGGACTCTAGAGATGCGCCAAAAGAGGGTTCTTCGTCAGCCGAAAGCGGATCTGACAACGATATATCGTGGCCCATGACAACAAAAAACTCATTCGAGATGAACTAGCGGAACTCAAGAATAATACGCAGCAAAGTCTAGATGAAATGAAGAAAATTAACCAAGAGCTAAATGCATGGAAACTTTTAATTATTTTATTTATTATCTGTTTTAATAACACCACATGTTTATTTGATTTTTTTTAAAACATTACAATTTCTTGTTTCCATGTTCTATCGCCAAGTGGAATTACAAGGATGGAAGTGGATTACAGTTAATTTCATCAAATTTTGTGACAGGCGGTCAAGAAATGAACAAAATTGCCATTCTTGTTTTTCGAAGTACTGACTTCTTTAGTCATTATTTTGTCTTTTTTGTTAATATTTCTTTGCTTTTATTCGTTTTGGCGATTTTCTTTTCCTATATTTTGAGATAATAAAGCGGCAAGCTTAAAGTGTCTATGAAATGTAATTTATTTTTTGATGTATCGAAAGTTTTACCTTTTTAGACCTTGGAACAAAAGGTTTAAAGTATTAGGGACGATGCGAAACGCTTATATTATGGTCTCAATATGGCGTTTCCTTTAACGTTGTGAATTAAAATCGAAAAGGTAACTAATGTACAGTGCTTTTTAACTGGCTCGTCGCTCTGCGACGAGACAGTTCTTAAAATACCCTCTTTTCTTCCCTGTCGGGTCACCTGCCCCGGGAATCGCTTTTGCTGCGGCCAACACCGTACCTAGTTTACTTCCGGTTTTCAGAAATGACGTAATCAGTCATGTCATCAAAACGACGTCACGGCAGCGGCGCGTGGTCACGCCGTAATGCCGCCAACTCCAACCCACACTACACCAATCTTCACCTTCAATTCACTTATATTAAGTAAAGACGAATCCGTGGCTTCCTTGTGGGAACGTTTTTTATAAAAGCAATTTGAAATAGAAACGTGCTGTACACAGATGCGTATTACGTGCAAGCGATAATTCTTGGGAACATGCGGGTTCTCACTGTCTTGTTGCTTCAGAAAAATGGCTGCTTTTGTTATGGTACATTAAAATATATGACAAATGTTTCTTACGCATGCGCATGACATAAATTTTTCGTGATTTGGTCTAATTGGTGTAAAAAGTCAAACATTTATTTCTCACATCGAGGTGAACATTGCTTTTGTATACAGCATGCGACTTGAGGCCAAATTTGTCCAGATTCTGTAGAAATAAGAGCTAATTTTAGGTCAAGCTCTTCCGAGGCTAAAGCCAAAACATTGATTTTCGCATTCGTAAGCATATTGTTAATTCATAACAAAGTTTACTACCGATTCTTTACAATGCCTTTGTACATTCATCGCTGCCTGTAGTGAGTAATTTCAAGACTTTATTTAACGAAAAAACAATAGAAATTCAAGGGAAAACGGGATTGTTCTTTGCTAGGTAACAAGCCCATCATTGTAAACAAAATTTACACCTTTGGACTGGACTTCTGTGGATTATGGACTGTGAAATGCGTGGCATATCACTACTGTAGTTACAGATTTCCATGCCGTATTTATTAAGTTAACACTTTCATTTGCCAGAACAGCCGATTTTTCCAGGGAAACTAATCCTCAGGAACTGTCATGTGTTATTGTCCGGCTTTTTCGCTAAATGTTTCTGCGATACTGCCGCGACAGACAAGGGTACATGTTGTGTACAACACTGACAAACCGATTAACGCGACAACTGAGCATGAGGCAAACGTATAGCTATGAAAACGTCTGTCTGGTTTTTAGCCGTTACAGTAAAATCTCTCAGATTTCTACTTCATTTACAAATAAAGACGAAAGGTAAACTAGCAAAAAAAAAACTACAGCGAGGCGGCGACGATTCTTTTGCAAGGAAACAGAGAAGCGTGGTTTCGCGACCAACCGTTTGTTTGGGTTTCTTGCGGTTTCGAGTCGCTTCTGATTGGTTGCTGCACAATGGGAAATGTCAAAATCAAATCAAAGTGTTCACGGTTTTTGGATTCGCACAGTAATGAAGATTTTTACTGATTTCATTGCTTTTAAAAATAGTCTTTTTTAAATGTAACATAAAAAATTTATGGTTTAGAGAGTATTAGACGAGTGTGATTTACTCGGAAAGCAATAAATTAAATATTCGAAGCGAGTAAAGCCAAATTGGTAGCTTCCGACACTCAAGGTCCTCAAGAACACGCCAGGACGTGTTTATGATGCAATGTTTGTCACGCAAAAGTAAGATTAGTTTTTTTTTTGTTGGGGGGAGGGGTGCGTGACTTGTTCCGCGTTCGCGTTTGCTGTTGTAAAACAAAATGATACCGTAACAAGATTTGGAAGTGGGTTTGGGAGACATCCATGTTTAGTCGAATACAGCTAAATTGGTAGTGTGTTTGATGTTTGTGTGTCACGGAAAAAAATAAGATTAGTTATTTTGACGGGGGGGGGGGGGGGGGGGGGAGGGGTGCGTAACCTTATGTGGTGGAATAATGGTTTTGTTTTGGGGAGGGATGTGTGACTCGATGGTGCACTACTGTAGTAACGTTTGTCGTTGTAAAAGAAAGTGATATCGTTCGCGTGTTTGGTGTTGTGAAAGAAGAGAATACCGTAATAAGACTCGGCTGTTGGATTTCTGAGACATTTTTGTTTGGTTTGATGCAGCTTTTTTTACATTTGTCGATCGTTTTAAGTTGAGACATTTTGATATTGTGCAAGGTAAGCGTTAATTTGTCTTGCAGTCGTTTTTCTGTAATTAATTGTGGGGGAAATGTGTTTGGTTTTAATGTTTAATGGATTTTTGAGAAGTTATTAACTGGATCGTCGCTCTGCGACGAGACAGTTCTTAAAATACCCTCTTTTTTTAATCGCTTTTGCTGCGGCCAACACCGTACCTAGTTTACTTCCGGTTTTCAGAAATCGCGTAATCAGTGATGACAGCAACTATAATTCAAATATTTACCGTTCTAATTTCGACGGAATTGTTAAAAATTAAATCTCTGTGATTTTCGGATGTGATCTATTTCTGGTAAAAGGAAAGCGGGTTGAATTTTTCTAACCAAATCAATTGTCAAACAGTCGAGTTTAGATCGAATAAATCGTTGAATAAAACACGTCCCGGCACGTCACAGAACTATGGACGGTGATTACTGCCAAAATTCAATTTTAAATTTTGTGCTTGAATTCTACATTTTAGCTTCCAACTAATTTTGGATTTATCAAATTTTGTTATGTCGAAAATTACTCTTTTCCTGCCTTACTACAGGAAAACATGGCGGATCATGAACGATCTTTAACGGCTGAGATGTTGGAGGCTTTTAGAAATATTCCAGAAATCTTATTGAATGTTATTCGACAGCTTGAGGCAGATGACGTTGATCTAAACGTGACTGATGCGTTACACTTTAGACTAGACTGGCTACATGGTTTAATAATTCGCTATTTTGGCGTGTATGAAATTAATGAGGAGGTTGTGTAGCTTCACCTCAAAAAGTATTCCTTGGAGACCGAGGTATCTGATTCCGAGGTGTTTTAGTGTAGTTGACATTGGAAGACTATTTGGAGTCAGCGCTCGCACTATACAACATCGTTTGACTGAATTTCGGCTACCGATCGTAGCGAATGGTCGGCGCAACTAGTCGTCTTGTGTGCGCCGACCAGAGATGCAAGAGACTTCTTTAAGCGTCTGCCAAAAAAACGCGATGTAAATATTCCCTTAATTATGATTTGGGATTCAAACTTACCTTATTAATTTATAATTACCGTCGATGTGCCATGAAGCAAGGAGCCCATAGACCTGGTAACGCCGTCTATGTATCGTTCGAAGATCAAGAGCCCGTAGAAGTACTCCAGCGGGGTTAACTCTTCGCACTGCTTCACGTATCTTGTTTTGTTGAATACGTAACCCTTTTGCCTGAAGAAAACCGGTCATGCGCCTGTAGTCAGTATTAGGGAATTCTGTTAAAACAGTTCGCACGATGTTATCCATATCCTGTTCGCTTATATCTGAATACATGGATCTTATCGTCAAACCAAATTCAGTCAAACGATGTTGTATAGTGCGAGCGCTGACTCCAAGTAGTCTTCCAATGTCAACTGCACTAAAACACCGCTCCAAGAGAAATTCAATTTGCTCCCTTGGAATCAGACACCTCGGTCTCCAAGGAATACTTATTGAGGTGAAGCTACACAACCTCCTCGTTGATTTCATACACGTCAAAATAGCGAATTATTAAACCATGTAGCCAGTCTAGTCTAAAGTGTAACGCATCAGTCACGTTTAGATCAACGTCACCTGCCTCAAGCTGTCGAATAACATTCATTTAAGATTTCTGGAATATTTCTAAAAAGCCTCCAACATCTCAGCCGTTAAAGATCGTTCATGATCCGCCATGTTTTCCTGTAGTAAGGCAGGAAAAGAGTAACCTAGCCTCCTCTCTAGTTAGCGGTTGAAGAAGCATAAAATTTGATGAAACACAAAATTTGATGCAACACAAAATTTGACGTGTCACAAAATTCCACGGGGAATTTTTGCAGCATAAAATTTGATGCAACACAAAATTTGAAGTGTCACAAATTTCCACGGGGAATTTTTTCAACATAAAATTTCATGTAACACAAAATTTGATAAATCGCAAAATTTGATTGTCATTAAAATTCATTTCACCACAAAATTTACAGTCAAAACCGGTCAAGCGTTCCTGCTAAGAATGAGTTAATGAATTCATTATTGCAAATTTGATTTCATTACTCGTTTCAATAATCCACTCTTCAAATAAATAATGCAAAATTCAAAGTAAGTCTCGATTCAAAAATCGAATTTTGATTGGATTAATGAACAAAAGGTTTAGGCTTTACATCAATCGCAAATTGATATAAACTCGTGGTTATTTGGGAAAATTCGTGGAAGAAGTATAGCGAGAGCCATGTAATTGTTGATATTTTTTTGTATCTCCGAAAGCCTTCTCATACAGCGCTCCATAAATCTGATTTTTCCAATACAAGTGTTTCTTTGTAACGGGATAAACTATAGCCATAATAGTTGCCATGCACTAATGCTTGAAAAGAGGAAAAGTTTCCCAACAAAATGGATTATAAACCTACCTTTTCCTCACACGAGGACGACGGAGATCTTGCCGCCATCTTTGTTGACGAGTCGCGGCAACCTGGTGCTTAGTATTCCATATACAGCACAAACCTTTTGTTCATTAATCCAATCAAAATTCGATTTTTGAATCGAGGCTTATTTTGAATTTTGCATTATTTATTCGAAGAGCGGATTATTGAAACGAGTAATGAAAATGAATTCATTAATTCATTCTTGGCGGGAACGCTTGACCGGTTTTGACTGTAACAGAGAATCGAAGTAGATGTCCCGTTAAATTTGAAAGGAATGAAAATTTGAGACATTCGACATAACAATAATTTGGTAAATCCAAAATTAGTTGGAAGCTAAAATGTAGAATTCAAGCACAAAATTTAAAATTGAATTTTGGCAGTAATCACCCTCCATAGGGTGGGGGGTGGGGGTGGGGGCAGGTGGCGGTGTTGGGCAATTTTTCTGATCTTGAATTTTTTTTCCGTCTTGACGTTGTGCAATAATCTTTTTCGGGAATGCTCCATACCTTTTTTTCCTTTCGCTCGCTGTGCATTATTTTTTTTCTTTACTTTTGCCGTGCAGGAATTAATTATTTAAAAAACAAGTCCGGTGACCCCACTTTTTTATTTTAAAATTGGGTAGTGTGGACTAAGATAAAACTACTGGTAAAATTTAAAAAAATTCTCTGGACCGGATTTACAGCCACTCAAAAATTATGGTTTTCAGCAAATTACAAAAAATCCGCTCCAGAGAATTTTTTTAAACTCTCTATAATTGCTCCCATTTTCATGTAAAATGGGATAAAATTAAGAAAAATAGGGGTCACCGAGTTAATTTTTGTGCTATTAGCGTTAGAAGCTCCATGATGGCTCTTATTTACAACCTTGTGCTGTTGCTATGGTAACAGCTGATGCCGCCACGTGATTATTTTTTGGTTCACTGATGATCGAGCTATTAACTGTTACCAAGAAATTGTAAGAAATATTATTATTTTGTTTTATTGAATCCCTCAAATGTAAAAGTGCTAGAAAAGCTAAAAACTATTGTTAGCCTCCTTAAATCCCAAAAACCCTTTTCTTTCGATAATTAGGGCCGTATTTGTTTCGATCAATTCAATTTGCCGATTTTCCGGCCCGATTTTTTTAAACCTTGAAAACATTTATATCACAGAGTAGAAAATCAGCCACACTTATAACTCGGTTTTACGTCAACAATATTTCTTATAAAATGGAATCATTTTCATTGTCGCGACAAATCGTACAATCAGTCTTGTAGCGTCTCTTCAGCTAGTTTGTCGGTTCCTTGATTGCACGCTGCAATTTGTCTGCACGAAATTTTGTTTCGAAGTGGTTTCTGTGGGGAACTTGTTCCCCGGGTGCTTACTATTTAGCCAAGAAAACCGGTATTTTCGGTTGGAAAGCAAAAGGTACGGTTGATTTTCAGGGGATTTGAGTTGAACTAGTGAAAAAGCTTCAGCGATTAGTAGCGTGAGCCCGGCAGCCGGCCGGTAAGGTCTTCAAAGTCTTCAACTGACCTCAACTGGGTCTTCAAAAATGCCTCAGAAATTCTCACAGAATTTTCACGAAAAGCTTCGTTTAAACCTCCTCACTGAGAGTATTCTATCTTTGTTTAGATATCTGTGTTATTCCATTACAAAGGCTTATTGTACGAGACGTAATATGAACGTAGAAGTGGCAGAAGTGCGACCGTAGGGTTTTGATACTTAGAAAATACCATCGGAGAGGTTCCCTCGCGGCGCGCTTTCGTGAGACGTCGGGGCCGGCAGAAGGCCTGCCGACAGGCGGCGAAAATATAAGAGACAAAAGAAGCGTGTAACATGAGAGCGACGAGAGCGCGAGACAAGCCTCTGGCACCCAGGGTATTGGGATATCGGGATGGTAAGGGAAAATGGTTTGGTTTGTTGGGGGTGAGTTGACCCTTAGTCTGGGGTTGAAATCAGCCATCAGGCCCTAGGATAAGCATTTAAAAAGCAACTATTCTAAGCAGCAACTATAAAAAGAAAAAATATCTACATTATATATCTTTCTACCTGACAGAGTATGGAAACGTAATTGACTTTGAGTGGCAGTTGATGAAATTTCTTCAATGTGAAAACTCGATCAACTCAAATGTCACCACTAGTTATGACAACTCAATAGGAATAAAAAACGACTTATGCTCATAGACAGGTAGTTTATTTTAGTTTTAAACAAAGAAATGAGAAAGTTATCTAATCGTCCAATAAAACAATAATCCCCTATAATCGGGCTTGAAAGTTGTGGTCTCAAAACCGGCACAAAGCGCACGTGTTTGGCAAACGGATTTCCTATGAAGGCTATTATTTATTTATATTACGAATCAAAGAGACTGTTTAGGATTTCAGCATTTCTGCACGTAGCAGCCAGTGGCAGAAAGCCAGAAAAACATATTCCTCAAAGTCTGCAAGAGTTATTTGTGTAGCAGTCAAAAATCGACATAAACAAAAACAATCATTTCTCAAACAGCTTTCAATATAACTTCTCAAACTCATTAATAATTCATGAAGAAAATACAAAGGAAATTAATGTTTAATGAGTGTTTGGAAATCAGATGAAACACTCCTCATTTTTGCATCCTTAATTTCTCCTTCTAAAATCATTTTGTTTGAGAAGTAATATCAAACATTCGACACAGTATTTCATCACAAGATCAAACACCTCGAAGTTCGTCAAAAATACTCCGCTGCGCGTCGTATTTTCAACTCTCTTCTCAGTGTTTGATCTTGTGATGAAACACTGTGTCTCATGTTTGATATATTACATAATAAAAATTGTGGACGATGAAAAAACTAAGCCGTTTTCGCATTTTCCTCTTTTGACTGTTAAGTTTATTGGTTCATCACTGTATCAAAAGATATTGTCAAAACCACGCTACAATACCATTATTTAATTTCAAAATAATACTAAAACACAAAGAGAAATAAATCAACCAATTCTTGAAAGAGGTGGAAACGGAAATGTGCGAACTAGAAATCAGTTAGACTAACTTTTTTCAAGTTACCAATTAATTAATTCAGACTCAGTCCGTTTATGACCAGACACTCATCGACAGTTTTGTTACTTGAGTGTGGTAATTTATCACAAAACTGGACCATATTTTTCGGCCGGTTTCAGTTAATAAAAAAATTGGGGTTTTTGAAATGACACCAAATCCCGGTGACACTTCGTGAAGTGTTTTGTCTGTTTAAACGAGGTGTGGTCAGGAACTGCTTATTTTATTTATATCTCGGGATGAGTGTTTCTCCAGTGCAGGCGTGTGTTTATCTAAACTCCCGAAGACTTTTCGGGCCAGAAAATCTGTTTTATGTACAGGCAATTTATTTTAACAACAGAGATTCAATTTTCGTTCGTTTTGAAACGGCTCCGCAATAACATCTTAAAGTCGACGCGAAACTTGGACTTGTTTTCGGGCTAAAAACTTCACCGCCACTCGAAAGACATTAAATTTCAAAAATAGCTTTCGGTCCCGAAAAATCATCGGAAGTTTTGAGAAACGCACGCCAGGATACGAAATATTGAACTCCAAAAGCTAGCCCACTTGAAGGAAATCTGAAAACCTGCTGCTTTTTTAATGGTACTGTTGAAGCCACAGGGGGGAGGGGGGGAGGGGGATACTCCGGATTTAAAGTGACGGGGATGTTCGAAGGATTTTTTTGGGTTTGAAATTTTCGATTCCAGGATATTTTGGAACATTTTAGCAAGTATTTTTTGGGGTGGCTTGACTGAAGTAGGGATTTTTTTGGATATATGAATCGGTAGTGAAAGAGGGTAACAAAGGGGGGAGGGGGCACGATCCCGTTTCACGCACCTTTTTTACGCAATTCACGCGTCACATATTCGTTAAATTCCTTAGTCTGTGGTTCTTCAAAAATATTAGTTCCTTAATTCACGAATCACGTTTCCATTTTACTAACTTTCACGTTTCACGCACTGATTTTTGCGCTGATCACGCGTCACGCATAAACCCTTTGCCACCCTCGTAAAACCAAACTTGTTATATCATTCAATCCCTTCTGGGTATTTCTAAGGTTCGAAAATTCAGCATGGGATTTTTTGGGGTTTAATTTTGGTTCGCGGGATTTTTTTGGCTATTAAATTTGGCCCCCATTCGCACATCCCCGTCACTTTAAATCCAGAGTACCCCCATGGTGATGAAGCTCTTCTTTCGAACACGGTTCCCCTTAGCGACCAACCTCAAGAAACCTTGTTTTTATTTTTTAAAAAAACTCGAATGAAAACACCCGATCGCGACCACTTTTGGATTTACAAAGTGTTTTTTCTTTTTTTTAAGCTCTTGTAAGCGATCACCCCTGAGACACTCACAGCTGTACGGTTTAAATTTGTTCTTCTTAAAACAGCAGTTCGTTGAAAGCTGCTGAAAGACGTTTTGAAAAAGTAAAAAATAAACTTTCATTTTTCTCATGCGTGCACTGTAGATTCATGGCTGCCTTGGCGATCGGCCACTTCTGTCTTTTTGGTGCATGGTTGATTACGAGAATTCATTCTTGCGACCAGCTATAGATAACACACATTTTTTCAAAATCCCGACGTGTTTGCTTCAACTGTATTAGTAAACAGGTTTAGATCATTGCTTTACGGAAAAGGGCAGTTAAGAAATATTGTACGTGTAAGCCACAGATGGTGCGGTGGTTAGTTTCCCGCTCTTTGGACATCAGCCTACTAGCTGAACGGCATGCATGCGGCGGCAGCTGTTTAGAAAATTGCGATCACCTTACAAATCTCATTAATGCTAAATTAAAGGACAACTAAAAGTATAACGTGTCCGAGCAGAAAGAGAAAAACGATAGATTAGTCTTCCTCCGAAGAGTCCCACGCGTGACGAGATTTCGAGCGCCACGTAAGCTGATTGACTTTATAATCTTTTCAGTTCCCTCTCTATTCTGTAATAAACGGCCAAGCCTGTATAGTACTCAAGAGATTATACATGTACGTAGATCATATTTGAAGAACTGTTTATCCAAGTCTCGTTTTATGATATCTGTAACAGTTACCGCTCATTAAATATTACGTAGGCTACGTGACGTTCTGATTGCTTCTGTATTTTACATTCTGTTGCTGTTTGCATTAAATACTCTATCTTGAAAAATACATGCCATTATAATTAGCGACTGCACTTTTTATAGTCTGTATAATTCTCTTAAAATGTGATTACTATCATAATTGCTACTAAGCAGCAAATTTGGAATATTTGTAGTGCTAGCCCAAAAAGTACTTTTATTCATGTAAAATGATAGGACAGTTTCCTGAATTTAGTGAACTGAAACATAAAATTTTAACGCAATGGAAAATTGAAAAATGTGAAACTGCTTTTGCACATTGAAATACATAGTAACCGATAGGAAAAACCCCAATCTTAAAACTAAATAAAAATGTACTTTCTTCTATATTAACTTCTTGTACATATATATATATATATCTGTTTTTTGCTTTTTTTGCTTTTTTTTCCTTAAACATTGTATGTAATTTTCAATGGCATTATTTATTGCTTGTATGTAGTGAAGTGTAGTGTAGTGGAATGTGTCCTTATTGAGAAAAAAATAAAATAATAAAAAAATAACTGCAACTTTGCTCGCTTATTAAACGTGTGTTCGATTGGCCCGCATTCCAGAATAAAAAAAATATATCAATACAAAATCTTGAGGTATCAGTTTTAAAACATTATTAGACGTGTATTTTACAACTTCTGCTGACACACAAATGGTTTTTAAAATAACGTCTTATTTTTTTGGAAAATTGACGTTACATTTTTGGGGAAAAAGTGTAGACTCCAAATCTTATTTTTAACAAGTGGAAAGAAAATTTAATGGACCAAAAAAACGAGGAAGAATATCGCCTATTTCGAATTTCACGCATTCCGCCATTTTGAAACAACTGAGCAACCATTTGACGTCGTAAACATTCATATCAAAACGGCGACGCCTAGAAATTTAAAAGCGAAAATAGGCGATAACCACATATATCCTGTTTCGTCTTACACTGAAACATTGATTCCATGTTTTATGAGAAATTTGAAAAAATACGGTATTTCTAACAATTTCCAACAATTCAAGAGTAAAGGTTCCTTTTAAACAACAATAGCGTTAGCCTGTGAATAGGCCTCCTTGTGGGGGTATGACGAAAGTAGATAGCGGCGAAACGAAAACTTGCGAGGAAAAGTCGGCGAGCGAAGCGATCCGCGGGAAAACTGGGGAGAGGGGAAGAGGCGGGGAGGCCTGTGGACAAACCATTGATGCCGCCGTTCCAGATCACCAACTGTGCACTAGATTCTAGTGCAAACGCTGATTGGTCAGATCACCGACTGTTGACACATTCTGTTGACAAGTTTGCGGTCATTTTGATATCCGCCGACATGCGATAAAAATTTGCATATCGCAAAAAAAAAACCATATCTGACGGCCGGTTCTCAATCGATCAGTTTGAAAAAGCATTGGGCGATTCTCTGAGGGATTTCCCTCATATTACAGGTTTAAAAGAAGGGCAGAAACGCTGCTTGAAGTCTTTAGCGGAGAAACATATTTGGCATTCTTCCGACTGGATTTGGAAAAATTTTACCCCCTCGTGTCCTGAAAGAGCTGTGGAAGTTGGGGGAAAGAACGACCGTTATTGTTGTAACGCCACTAGTTTCCATTATCAGGGGCACCCAACGACCGAATGTTTCCAAATACGTCAGAGATGTCTAATATGTATTTCTCTATGCTTTAGAAGCCTGTTTGGTTAATTTGAAGCTGCCCTAAAAAATATTTATCTGTTCGGATATCTTAGGGGAACTTTGGTCGCTTCGAAAGTTCTAGGGGGCTTTTTTTCCTCATCCGAAAGTTTTAGCTATCCTGATGGGTATTTTCGAAAGTTCGAGGACATGGAGTAGCCAATACTTTCATAAGAAAATTTTAGGAGACATTTTTTATATACTTGTGCGTATAGCAATTTAGCGAAAATACTAGGCAATATCATGAAATGCTCATCCGAATATTATAGGCGTAAAACCTATTCATCCGAAAACGTTAGGGGGTGTAAATTATACGAATGGCACTGAGTCTTCCCTTATGGTTCCAAACAGCAGGATCTAAACTCAGTTGTTCTACTGCATTCATATACAGGATTCATCTTTATTCCGTTTGTTTGATCGTGTTTATAGCGGAGCTCTCGCGTGCCAAAGGCCCGCTCGCGTAATGCCAGTCAATTTGCCCGGTGTCCGGCCCTTAATGAAAGCCCTGCCTGTGCTCACCGAAATTTTTAGCAACTTTTAACGACAGACGAAAATTTTAGCGGACAAAAAAAAACATTCGAAAATTATGAGACATAAAAAAGGGAACGCATTATTTCCGAAATTTCTAGGGCAACTTCATGGTTTTCACATTATTTCCGAAAATTCTAGGGCAACTTCGTGGTTTTCCGAAAAAGCTCGAAAAGTCTAGGGAATCGCTCAGTGATATTTTTCGAAATTTTTAGCCAACCTTCCATCTGAACAGATATTTTACCGAAACATTTCGTTGGGTGCCCCTGCATTATGAAGGATCAGGTCGAGGAGATGACACGTTTGGAACTCAAAGCATTTGCTATTGGTTTAGGGGAAGAAGAAGCTGAGAAAGAACTACGCGCATGGTTATAAATGGGGTAGACAGACCTACACGACTCCTGTTGTGTGACCATTGTATTTAACTCTCTATAAAAATAGACGGGCTAAAAACTAGTATCACTCATCGCTAAAAAGTATTTAAAAAGCATAAAGCTTTCCCAGTAAGACTTAATTAAGAGAGAAATGCGCCTTTAGATCACAGTTATGAATTTGTTTTCTTCGATGATATTGATCTTTTGATCTCGGATGAATATCTCTCAAATTTAATGCTGCACAGAGCCGTTAGAATTATATTTCTCTATGCCGTTGTTTGGTGCAAGCTCTAATTGGCATACATTGCGGTTTCTCTGGCTCACTTTTGTTGCAAGATAAATACTAATCGGCTAAAGTTTGTTATCGCTTTGAAAGTGTAAGGGACGGACCATTAGATTTTTGAGGGGGGGGGGGGGGGGGGGGGGGTTGGGCAATTTTTTGGTGCAGGATATTTTTTTCTACGCTCGAGACTGTGCAGGATTTTTCTTTTTGCCATGATTTGCTTGCATGATATTTTTTTGCGAGTCTATATGTTTTAATGCCTGACACATATACGTGTTAGGAATACTAGAAAGGCCATACTAGAGACAGGAATACTATAGCAAGTCAGATCTGATGTAACAGCAGCTTGATAGCATGAAGCCTGGCCGCGGTGTTGTAACTGCTCCTACAATTTTCTTTACACCAACCCCCTGTTGATGTCGCTTCCACAGCCCATCGTAGTACAGCCAACCATCTTACAATTACAGGGGCGGCGCTGGAAATATAATGTTGGTGGGGCGAATCTCCTGTGCCGAGCGCCGAAGGCGCGAGGTTCTAGGGGGGTCCGGGGGCATGCTCCCCCGGGAAATTTTTGAAATGAAACTCTCTGAAATGCTATTTCCAGCGTTCCTGAGACCGGAGAAACAGTTACCTGCCCCACCGGTAGCGCTGCCCCTGCAATTACAAGCTTGTTGTACAACACATAAACAAAGTATTTCTCATCCATTGAGATATACATGTACCTACAATGCCACTGTACAACTATAAAAGAGCCATTCCTTGTGTCAGAAAATATCTTACATGCTTATGAAATCATCTAAAAAGCCTACAAAGAAACACAACTTACGTCGGGTCAAAAATAAACCATTGTTATTGGCTAAACTAAACAAGCCAATGAAAAGATACAACATTTGATCCTCCCCAAGTGCATATAAGTCGCTAACATTCTACAACGTCAGTGTGATTTATTTGTGTTCTGACTATCTGCTTCTGGATGTAAAATATTGTTCTAAAAATATAAAGCTTTGCAGGGATTTTTTTTCCTGGGGTTTTTGTTTTGCACGATATTTTTTTTGCAGTTCAAGGCCGTGCTCGAATTTTTTTTTGGTATTTGCTGGTAAGGATGGTATCCTAATAAAAGATTGAGGTAAAACGATACACACTGCGGTTATAAACATGACAAAACAACGCATGTTGTAAAAAACTTTGATTTATAATGACTTGACGTTTCGTATGCTTCAACATACATCTTCAAAAGTGACGGTTGGATATAATACCATAAATTTAAATGTTACGGAGAAAGACTGGAACCTAATTTAAAAGAAATGACAATAGTGAAAAAAAAAGATAATATACAGACCTATCTTAAAGTCTGCTAGAAAATATAAACATATATACAAGGCTAGTAAAGAAAAAGTTTCTCACTACCCACATTTTCATTTAAAGCTGGTTTTAAATCCTTAATCAATAATGTCTCCTTAATTCTACAATGGATATCCGATCGCCCAGTTGTTAAAATTTCAAAATGATCCCATTTAGGCTATGTCTACACTATACCGGATAGCTTATCATGTCGACATGAAAATTACTCCGGCCTGGTGTGAACAGAAACGACCCAGAACTGGATATTTACTTCTTTTTCAGTGGGTTTCAATCCTCGCTCCTAGTTGTTGACTTCCGCTACGGTTCGGTTCGATTGCCTGTTCACACTGCCCCAGAAAGTGGCACGAGAATCTAACCGATATGTGACGATTCACTTTCACGAGCGCCGCGTCGCAGCGGCGCTCCGGAACAAAAATCGTTCCGAAATTAGCGTTTCATGTGTGAACGAAAGGCCTATCCGGTATGGTTTTCGTGCCGGCGCAAGAGCTATCCGGTATAGTGTAGACATAGCCTTAATGTTGTGGCCCATTGAAGTCATATGATCTGCAATGGCTGATGCGTGACAACCCTTCGTGAGTGCTTTAAAATGTTCAGTTTTTCTGTCATGTAATCGACGCTTTGTTTTACCTATATAAAAATCGTCATAGTCCCAGCAGCTTGCCTTGTAAACGACCTTTGACATGAGAGAGCGGCTACGTCTGTCCTTGTAGGGGAAAAAAGACTTAATACGGCGAGTGTTTCGAAAAATAATTCTAAGGTTAAAACAACCATAGAACTTGCAGATACAGGATTTAAGTTGCTGTGTTATGACTTTACTGTGAAACCCTAGATAAGGCAAAACGATGAAAACATCTCTTTTGGGTACCGTAGTGACAGGATCTTTTGACTTGTTTTGGCTTCTGGTCACAACATCGTTCATGTTGTAAGTAATAATACTTTTGAAGATGTATGTTGAAGCATACGAAACGTCAAGTCATTAATCAAAGTTTTTTACAACATGCGTTGTTTTGTCATGTTTATAACCGCAGTGTGTATCGTTTTCCTGTTAAAGTTGAAATGGCCGAAGAATAAGAGTTTTTACGATTAAGATTGAGGTAAGTTACACGAAAATTGCATCTTGCACCTTGCAACGTCGCCTCCTATGCATACCTTTTTTTGGATCATCACGCACTCCTGCTCTCCTCTTTGGGGAGGAGTGCGTGACGAGCCTAAAGTAGTTCTGCATTGGAAAGAGATCAGAGATGCTTAGTCGAGAACTAAGAGAATCTACACCTTTACACATTATACCTACAAAATCTAAGTAAATGGAGTAAATGGAAAGTAAATGGAGCCAGCCTGACATGGGGAGGGGGGAGTGGCTTAATGGTGGTTTTAAAAATAAGGATTACCTTTGTCACTGTGGCAAGTTTTTGTAGTTCCTTAATGATCCTTGTCTTTTGCTCCAAAATATGCCTCACGTTAGCTTGCATAAGGTGTACATTATCCAAAGCCTTGTGAGCCGCAGCTGCTGTTGGCTTGCTGATGTTATAAGCACATTTCACTTTGTCAAATATCACAATGATATCTTCATGGGCATTATTGCCATACCAACCCTATACAAAAAAACATTGCATTCAGAAGACCACAAATTGGACTGAACCATTTTATATTTTCGATTTTAGGATAACTGAACAGGGCCCCTATGCATACCAGAGCTGACTGGGTTACCATGGTTACCCTGTATAAATAAAGTTGTCGCTCTCCCCCATGCAAGCGCAAGGAACCATTATGTATGGTCCACACAAAAGGGTCATGTTTTTTGGCCAAGTTGGTTGGAAGTAGGTAAGGATCTCTGCCTTGCTGCTCTGAAACAGTAACAGAACGTATATGTATATTATATTTTGCCTATTGATTTCAAATAAATGAGATTGTGCTATTTTGCTCTGAACGAGTGTAAATATTTTAAGGTCTACAAATCTGACTGACTAGGGTAAGAAAGGTTTTATATAAGAGAAGGGTATTGACGCTTTACGATAACATAACCCTAAATCTGAGTTGCATTCCAATAATGGCAAACAACCTTACCTTACTCCTGCCAGTCCAAATGCCTTAGAAAAGGTCTGTAAAAACGGCAACTGATCCTTACGGCAATGAGAAGAGATTGAGACAGAGATTTGAGAGACTGAATATGTTTGCCCGATATTTCGGTTTGCAAAACAAACCTACGGGGGCTAGAAAACAAAAAATGAGCATTTTCATGTTATCTTACAGTGTGAGGACAAGGTAGAATGGAAGCCGAAAGCAACTATTTTTCGGCGAAAATTTAAACCAATTTTGGACACATGTCAAACGACGGAATCTGCCCAAGATTCCTTCTTTTCTGTTTTAAGCTTGGCTCCCACTAGCGACGTAGGGGACTTAAGCGGAATCGTAAACGGAATCGGAATCGTAACCTTACGATTTAGTGGAAATCAAAACGACGTAAGCGGATAGTAAGCGACGGAAGCAGAATCGGAATAAAAGGAAACCTTCTGTTCCTTCCGATTCAGATTCCGTCGAGCTTTCGATTGCGATTGTGACTCCGTTCTCCGCTCCCAGACACTACTGTTTGCATGAAAAAAAAAACGAAATTCGATGTCAAATAATTTCCTCCAAAAATGGATGAATTGGTAAACTTGGGATACTACGTTAAACATTTTCCTGTAAAGTTGGACATATGCATCTGGGACCTGCGAGCAAGCTTATACCCACAGAATTAAGACAAGCGTCTTCCTTTAGCGAATTTAAGACAAAACTAAGTCGCCATAGTTTTTAATTAAAGTTTTAAATATATTTTTGAACACGGCCTTCATGAAAAGCAGTTTTTATTTTTTATATTGTACCTCTTATTTGTAGTTAGGAAGTTAGGTAGCTAGCTGAATATTATAAATTAAGCTGAGGGAAATACCGTGTATAAATAAAGTTATCTATCTATCTATCTATCTATCTATCTATCTATCTATCTATCTATCTATCTATCTATCTATCTATCTATCTATCTATCTATCTATCTATCTATCTATCTATCTATCTATCTATGCCCTCCCACCTCCCCGTCCCCTCCCCCTGTCCCCCCCCCCGCCTTTACCCTCCCCCTTCCCCTCCTCCAACCGTGCCCCCGAACCCAAAAGCCTGCGAGCAGGCTTGCACCTGGGATACAAAACCTGTTATTGTTTTAATCATTTCAAACATTTCCTTTGTCTCGGGAACAAATCAATAATTCAAAGCTCGTGCCACCAGAAAAAAAATCCTTAATATTTAAACGCAAACGTGTTACGGGGGCTCAGTTTCTTTAACAAAAAATGTTCATCTTGACGCAATGAGGACTATATCAGTCGAAGTATTATGCGATTTTGTGGAGCGACAAACTCTTTGAAATGATAAGGTAGGTACTGTAAGGACCGAGTCAGAATGGGAGCCGACAGCAACTATTTTTCTGCGAAAAATTGAACCAAATTTGGACACATGTCGAATGACGGAAGTTGCCCAAGACTCCTTCCTTTTCTGTTCGTGTTTAGTAAAAAGATCAAACTTTTTCCCAGTAGAATACGCTTGGATTACCTGTGGTTGCTGTCGGAGAGATTTTACATTAAGGTCTGCCTTTTATTTGATATATTTTATTTTAATGCTGCGTTTCTTATCGATCGGAGATCGCCGTCCACTTCCCGCTTGTTTTCCACCGGCTATAGACTGCTTTAGCAGTTCTTCAGGGGGTTTGCGTGTGTCTACTACTGGTAGTCTTGCAGGTGGTTTCATCGGGAGGCAAGGCGTTTTTCGCCCTTCCAGCCAGTTTTCCTCGTAGATGGAATTTTCGCATCGACAACTCTCTTTGTTAAAAAAAAAACGTTACTAAGGTGAGGCCTGTCCTTCGGGAATACGTGGCGGCTTACCCTTATTCGTACAATTCGTACGAATCGACAACCTTACAACAGGACCTATAACCTACCAAAAATGTTGTAACATTTATACTTGTCTCTAATGAAATACAATTTTCGGATTGTGAATAATATTATCCCTTTGTATCGTCTGGGTGTCGCTTCGTTTAGTTGCCAAGGTATTTGTTGCCTTAAAATTAATTTCGCGGTTTTACTTGGCGTGTGTCGCCCTCCAAGTCATTGAGCTATATTTCGGCGAATCGTGTCTTGATTTTAAAAAAGCCATTGATTCGATAGTTTCTATTTGAAACACTAAGCATCTTTAATTTTGGTAAGAGGTCATTTGATCAGATTAAAGATATATAGCATTTTACATAATTTAACTTGTACTGATAAATTAAAGTTAATTACAATATTTTTCCTCTATGAAATGTGTATTTTAGCCTTTTAGATGACATGCACTCCTAGTGATTTTTTATTCACAAGTTATTGTTCAGTTTAGTTTCAAAACCAGGACTTGATTGGCCTTGTTATAACTTTTTTCGCATGTGAAATATGTACTCTAAATAAATACTCTATCTCAACCCAATCTATAACTTCGCTCTAGTCGATTCATCACGCGCAGCATTTAATATATGGAACTCATCAATGAGCATCATCGTGAGGTAGTTTCGATCATACTCAGAACAAACATGTTTCGATCATAAACATGTCTTATTCGTGATCAGACTAAACATGTTTCGCCCTAGTGTGAACACAGCATTAGGGTCTTAATACTCCAAATCTTTTTATAATAATAATAATAATAATAATAATAATAATAATAATAATAATAATAATAATAACAAAGCTAACTAAAAAAATCTTATTTTACAATTAATTTCACTTAAAAAACTATTCAGTCAAAGCACTATTTACATGATCAATAATTGTAAACGTAAGATTGTTTGAGAATTATTTATTGAAAGGAATAATGTAAATAGGGTTTGGACTGAATAGTTTTTAAAGTAAAATTAATTGTAAAATAAGATTTTCTTAGTTAGCTTGGTTATTAATAAAAGATTCCATTATTGTTAAAACTATTTACATTATTCCTTGAAACTCTAAAGCTGCAAAAAATGAAAGTAAAAATTGTACTAGCCATACGGTGTGAGTGTATAATTTATGCCCGCTCTAAAGAAATCTAAATAGTTTTTACTCACATTTGTAAGCGGCGGGTGCTAATCAGTTCCAACCTTGGTCACCAGTGTTTGTTGTTTGCTGGTGTCTTTTTTATGATTTTAATTAATAATAATAATAATAAACTTTATTTAAGTGTCAGAGTATTAAGCTAATACTAGCTAATTGTGGACACTAAATAAGTAAAAAAAATATATAAATTATGCTAAGATGGGTTAAAATTTACAGTTGTTCATTTAATGTCTGCTCTTCACAGCCATTGTCTACTGCTGGCGCAATCACGGTTATGTTGTAAATTGCATAACCAAGAAGGTCAATTTGGAGATGGCAGAAAACCATTATGAAACTGATAAAACTGATCTTATGTGGATGAAAATGACCTTGACGGCAGCAAGTCGGGCCGAAATACCAGAATATGCCGAGGGGAAGCCAAGTGTCGGCTGTGTAATTCGTCGCTCCAGAAGCAGAGGCTCTCCAATATGTCTCGCAGTTGGGTGGAATGGTTTCTTGCCCGATACACCTGAAGAGGAATTAAAAGCCATCAAAGACCGCTCCTTCAAGTCTACCAACAAAAGGGACAACACACTGACTAATGACCTCGGCCTTCATGCCGAGGCAAATGCCCTACAGTACTGTTCTGAAAACCCGGAGATGGCCACTGTTTACGTCACTCATGTGCCGTGTTACCAGTGTGCAAAACAGCTTGTCGCTCGTAAAGTTGGGCGCGTTATTTACCTGTACTGGATGAATGATTCGGAGACTACAATTAGCTTGTTCAAAAAGTTTGACATCACATGTACATGCTTTGACAAACGTGACTTAGTACTTCGCGATTTCAGCTCGACTTTTCTTGAGGACTATGGCATTACAAATGGCAGTACCAATGAGGAAACACCCACAGAAGACTCGTGCTTTTTGGACTCTAGAGATGCGCCAAAAGAGGGTTCTTCGTCAGCCGAAAGCGGATCTGACAACGATATATCGTGGCCCATGACAACAAAAAACTCATTCGAGATGAACTAGCAGAACTCAAGAATAATACGCAGCAAAGTCTAGATGAAATGAAGAAAATTAACCAAGAGCTAAATGCATGGAAACTTTTAATTATTTTATTTATTATCTGTTTTAATAACACCACATGTTTATTTGATTTTTTTTAAAACATTACAATTTCTTGTTTCCATGTTCTATCGCCAAGTGGAATTACAAGGATGGAAGTGGATTACAGTTAATTTCATCAAATTTTGTGACAGGCGGTCAAGAAATGAACAAAATTGCCATTCTTGTTTTTCGAAGTACTGACTTCTTTAGTCATTATTTTGTCTTTTTTGTTAATATTTCTTTGCTTTTATTCCTTTTGGCGATTTTCTTTTCCTATATTTTGTGATAATAAAGCGGCAAGCTTAAAGTGTCTATGAAATGTAATTTATTTTTTGATGTATCGAAAGTTTTACCTTTTTAGACCTTGGAACAAAAGGTTTAAAGTATTAGGGACGATGCGAAACGCTTATATTATGGTCTCAATATGGCGTTTCCTTTAACGTTGTGAATTAAAATCGAAAAGGTAACTAATGTACAGTGCTTTTTAACTGGCTCGTCGCTCTGCGACGCGACAGTGACACCGCGGCAGAACGCACTGCGCATGAGTAGAAAACTGAGCATCCGGTGAATTACGCATTTCCGGTGACATACTGTAATCCCATGTAAATGTTGTAGTTAATGTTTTTTATCTCGGGTAATTTTTATTTTTCCATTGTTTTTGGGTATGGTAATATATGCTCATGAATTTGAAACAAAGGAAAAACAAAAATTACCTGAAATAAAAAATGAACTACAACATAAACAACATAAAACTCCCGTACCGCGAAGTTTGAAAACAAAAAGTAAGAGTTATAAAACAAAGGTAGAGAAAAAGTTTGTTTCGTTGAAAAGTTTTTTCATCGTTCAAGTTTCAAGCGTTTGCACCAAGGGGTTTGGTGTTTGCACCAACAACGAAATATGAACAAATAATTGTTGCATTGCATTTTTTCACAAAAAACAAGTCTTCACTCCATCTCGAAATGTATTCATACAAGAACCGATCGTGTACGTAGCATAATTTTCTTCGGTTTTGGTCCTTTCATCATTGCATCTAGAAAATCTAGGTCTGTTGGTTCATGCAGAAGTGTTGTGTTTAACGGACCGGAAGTGCTTGAAGTTTACGCATGCGCAAACGTTCTGCCGCGGTGCCCGAGACAGTTCTTAAAATACCCTCTTTTTTTCCCTGTCGGGTCACCTGCCCGGGAATCGCTTTTGCTGCGGCCAACACCGTACCTAGTTTAATTCCGGTTTTCAGAAATGACGTAATCAGTCATGTCATCACGGCAGCGGCGCGTGGTCACGCCGTAACGCCGCCAACTCCAACCCATACTACACCAATCTTCACGAGAATTTAGTTTTATCGACTGAGTCGATAAGGTAAATTGACCACCGTAAAAAGATTCAAATAGCTGACGTTTCGAGCGCTAGCCCTTCGTCGGAGCGAATCAAGGAATTGTGGGTAGTGTGTGGTTTTATATAGTAAGCGGTGGAGCTACGCTATTGGTGGAAATTTGGTGACGTGAAAAACAAATGTAGATTAGTTGAATGAAAAGCGTTCGTTGATTCCGTGGGGTTTGAGAGTGCCGATTTGAAAGATGATTTTTTGTTCTAGGTTTTTACGGCTTTCTGTGTTACCCTGGTGTAGGGAAAGGCCGCAGATTGTCATGTGTTGTTTAGAATGGTTAGTAAGATTAAAATGGCGCGCGACTGGTTTGGATGCGTCTTTGTCAATTTTTTTCAACGTCTCTGAGATGTTCACGAAAACGGTCGCCCAGTCTCCTCCCTGTTTCGCCAATGTATATCTTTTTGCAAAAAGTACATGTAATGCAGTAGATAACATTTACGGAGGTGCATGTAAAACGATCAGTGATTTTAATAGATCGTTTGGGTCCTGTTATTTTGTCCGCGTTGTGAATGAAAGGACAAGTGTTACATCGTGTGCGTGTGCATTTGAAAGTTCCCGGTACATCGTCAGATTTCAGTGCGCTCGTAACTAGAAAGTTGCCTATGTTTTTGTCACGTTTGAATGAAATTAGTGGGGGTTGTGAAAAAATTCTGCCAGTTTCGGGGTCGTTTTGGATTAATTTGAAATTTTTTAAAATGATGCTTTTGACTGTGTTGTTGTGTGGGTGGAAAGTGAGGGTGAATGGAATTCTCTCGTTCTCTTCCTTCTGTGGCGTTTGTAGTGCTGACTGTCTGTCGATCTGTTGTGCACGTTGTTGGCCCGTATTAACAACAGAGTCAGGGTACCCACGTTTCTTGAAAAACTGGCACATTTCTTCTGATTTGTTGGAAAAATCAGAGTCATCACTACATAGACGTCGAAGTCTGAGAAATTGAGAATACGGAATGGCGTTTTTAACGTGCGATGGATGTGAGGATGAATGTAACAGATAACTGTGGGAATCTGTAGGTTTGTAGTGCACACTTGTGGATAAACTGTTACCGTTGATTGAAATATTAATGTCAAGAAAAGCGACTGAGGTTTCGGAAATTTCCCAGGTATATTTTAGAGCTGGATGAAAAGTATTGACAGAAGTTATGAATTGATTAAGTTCCTCTTTACTGGAAGAGGTAGCGCCAATGCAATCATCGATGTAACGGCCGTAGAGTTCGGGTTTGGTTCCGTGGTACTGATTAAAAAATTTGTCTTCGATGTGGCCTACAAAAAGGTTAGCGTAGCTTGGTCCCATTTTGGTGCCCATGGCGACTCCATTTACTTGTTTGTAGTAGTTTTGGGAAAATGAAAAACAGTTAAGTGTCAAAACTAATTCGGCTAAGCGGAGCAGTGTTTCTGAGCTTGGGTTTTGAATGGAGCGCTGGTCGAAAAAATATTTTAGTGCTTGAAGTCCTTCGTCATTGGGGATGACGGTATATAAAGAGGTAATGTCCATAGTGAAAATTAATTTGTTTTCGCTGGCAAAACTGAAATCCCGGAAAATTTCGAGTGCGTGATTGGTGTCCTTAATGTACGAGGGTAGTGATTTGACAATGGGGGCCATGATTTTGTCTAAATAGCTAGAAATTAGTTCGGTAGGACAGCTACAAGCGGAAACAATGGGTCGGCCCGGATTGTTTGGTTTATGAATTTTAGGTTTGAAATAAACGCGTGAGGTTCTAGGAGTAGTGATGATGAGATTGTTGGCGGTAACTGGTAATTGTTGTTTAGTAATGAGGTCTTGGATAGTTTCTTTGACAATTTTTTGGTTGGTAGAAGTGAGATCTTTATCAACTTTGGCATAGAAAGCGGTGTCAGAAAGTTGCCGAAAAGCCTCTTGTCGGTAAAGGTCGGTCCGCCAAACAACTACCGCCCCGCCTTTGTCGGCCGCTTTGATAACAATGTCAATGTTAACAACGTGCACAACAGATCGACAGACAGTCAGCACTACAAACGCCACAGAAGGAAGAGAACGAGAGAATTCCATTCACCCTCACTTTCCACCCACACAACAACACAGTCAAAAGCATCATTTTAAAAAATTTCAAATTAATCCAAAACGACCCCGAAACTGGCAGAATTTTTTCACAACCCCCACTAATTTCATTCAAACGTGACAAAAACATAGGCAACTTTCTAGTTACGAGCGCACTGAAATCTGACGATGTACCGGGAACTTTCAAATGCACACGCACACGATGTAACACTTGTCCTTTCATTCACAACGCGGACAAAATAACAGGACCCAAACGATCTATTAAAATCACTGATCGTTTTACATGCACCTCCGTAAATGTTATCTACTGCATTACATGTACTTTTTGCAAAAAGATATACATTGGCGAAACAGGGAGGAGACTGGGCGACCGTTTTCGTGAACATCTCAGAGACGTTGAAAAAAATGACAAAGACGCATCCAAACCAGTCGCGCGCCATTTTAATCTTACTAACCATTCTAAACAACACATGACAATCTGCGGCCTTTCCCTACACCAGGGTAACACAGAAAGCCGTAAAAACCTAGAACAAAAAATCATCTTTCAAATCGGCACTCTCAAACCCCACGGAATCAACGAACGCTTTTCATTCAACTAATCTACATTTGTTTTTCACGTCACCAAATTTCCACCAATAGCGTAGCTCCACCGCTTACTATATAAAACCACACACTACCCACAATTCCTTGATTCGCTCCGACGAAGGGCTAGCGCTCGAAACGTCAGCTATTTGAATCTTTTTACGGTGGTCAATTTACCTTATCGACTCAGTCGATAAAACTAAATTCTCGTGTTTCATCCCCCCACCGACGCAGCACCACAGTTTCTCTAGAAACTAACCCCATACACCAATCTTCACCTTCAATTCACTTATATTAAGGAAAGACGAATCCGTGGCTTCCTTGTGGGAACGTTTTTTATAAAAGCAATTTGAAATAGAAACGTGCTGTACACAGATGCGTATTACGTGCAAGCGATAATTCTTGGGAACATGCGGGTTCTCACTGTCTTGTTGCTTCAGAAAAATTGCTGCTTTTGTTATGGTACATTAAAATATATGACAAATGTTTCTTACGCATGCGCATGACATAAATTTTTCGTGATTTGGTCTAATTGGTGTAAAAAGTCAAACATTTATTTCTCACATCGAGGTGAACGTTGCTTTTGTATACAGCATGCGACTTGAGGCCAAATTTGTCCAGATTCTGTAGAAATAAGAGCTAATTTTAGGTCAAGCTCTTCCGAGGCTAAAGCCAAAACATTGATTTTCGCATTCGTAAGCATATTGTTAATTCATAACAAAGTTTACTACCGATTCTTTACAATGCCTTTGTACATTCATCGCTGCCTGTAGTGAGTAATTTCAAGACTTTATTTAACGAAAAAACAATAGAAATTCAAGGGAAAACGGGATTGTTCTTTGCTAGGTAACAAGCCCATCATTGTAAACAAAATTTACACCTTTGGACTGGACTTCTGTGGATTATGGACTGTGAAATGCGTGGCATATCACTACTGTAGTTACAGATTTCCATGCCGTATTTATTAAGTTAACACTTTCATTTGCCAGAACAGCCGATTTTTCCAGGGAAACTAATCCTCAGGAACTGTCATGTGTTATTGTCCGGCTTTTTCGCTAAATGTTTCTGCGATACTGCCGCGACAGACAAGGGTACATGTTGTGTACAACACTGACAAACCGATTAACGCGACAACTGAGCATGAGGCAAACGTATAGCTATGAAAACGTCTGTCTGGTTTTTAGCCGTTACAGTAAAATCTCTCAGATTTCTACTTCATTTACAAATAAAGACGAAAGGTAAACTAGCAAAAAAAAAAAACTACAGCGAGGCGGCGACGATTCTTTTGCAAGGAAACAGAGAAGCGTGGTTTCGCGACCAACCGTTTGTTTGGGTTTCTTGCGGTTTCGAGTCGCTTCTGATTGGTTGCTGCACAATGGGAAATGTCAAAATCAAATCAAAGTGTTCACGGTTTTTGGATTCGCACAGTAATGAAGATTTTTACTGATTTCATTGCTTTTAAAAATAGTCTTTTTTAAAAATGTAAGAAAAAATTTATGGTTTAGAGAGTATTAGACGAGTGTGATTTACTCGGAAAGCAATAAATTAAATATTCGAAGCGAGTAAAGCCAAATTGGTAGCTTCCGACACTCAAGGTCCTCAAGAACACGCCAGGACGTGTTTATGATGCAATGTTTGTCACGCAAAAGTAAGATTAGTTTTTTTTTTGTTGGGGGGAGGGGTGCGTGACTTGTTCCGCGTTCGCGTTTGCTGTTGTAAAACAAAATGATACCGTAACAAGATTTGGAAGTGGGTTTGGGAGACATCCATGTTTAGTCGAATACAGCTAAATTGGTAGTGTGTTTGATGTTTGTGTGTCACGGAAAAAAATAAGATTAGTTATTTTGACGGGGGGGGGGGGGGGGGGGGAGGGGTGCGTAACCTTATGTGGTGGAATAATGGTTTTGTTTTGGGGAGGGATGTGTGACTCGATGGTGCACTACTGTAGTAACGTTTGTCGTTGTAAAAGAAAGTGATATCGTTCGCGTGTTTGGTGTTGTGAAAGAAGAGAATACCGTAATAAGACTCGGCTGTTGGATTTCTGAGACATTTTTGTTTGGTTTGATGCAGCTTTTTTACATTTGTCGATCGTTTTAAATTGAGACATTTTGATATTGTGCAAGGTAAGCGTTAATTTGTCTTGCAGTCGTTTTTCTGTAATTAATTGTGGGGGAAATGTGTTTGGTTTTAATGTTAAATGGATTTTTGAGAAGTTATTAACTGGATCGTCGCTCTGCGACGAGACAGTTCTTAAAATACCCTCTTTTTTTAATCGCTTTTGCTGCGGCCAACACCGTACCTAGTTTACTTCCGGTTTTCAGAAATCCCGTAATTCCGTTCTAATTTCGACGGATTTGTTAAAAATTAAATCTCTGTGATTTTCGGATGTGATCTATTTCTGGTAAAAGGAAAGCGGGTTGAATTTTTCTAACCAAATCAATTGTCAAACAGTCGAGTTTAGATCGAATAAATCGTTGAATAAAACACGTCCCGGCACGTCACAGAACTATGGACGGTGATTACTGCCAAAATTCAATTTTAAATTTTGTGCTTGAATTCTACATTTTAGCTTCCAACTAATTTTGGATTGATCAAATTTTGTTATGTCGAAAATTACTCTTTTCCTGCCTTACTACAGGAAAACATGGCGGATCATGAACGATCTTTAACGGCTGAGATGTTGGAGGCTTTTAGAAATATTCCAGAAATCTTATTGAATGTTATTCGACAGCTTGAGGCAGATGACGTTGATCTAAACGTGACTGATGCGTTACACTTTAGACTAGACTGGCTACATGGTTTAATAATTCGCTATTTTGGCGTGTATGAAATTAACGAGGAGGTTGTGTAGCTTCACCTCAAAAAGTATTCCTTGGAAACCGAGGTATCTGATTCCGAGGTGTTTTAGTGTAGTTGACATTGGAAGACTATTTGGAGTCAGCGCTCGCACTATACAACATCGTTTGACTGAATTTCGGCTACCGATCGTAGCGAATGGTTGGCGCAACTAGTCGTCTTGTGTGCGCCGACCAGAGATGCAAGAGACTTCTTTAAGCGTCTGCCAAAAAAACGCGATGTAAATATTCCCTTAATTATGATTTGGGATTCAAACTTACCTTATTAATTTATAATTACCGTCGATGTGCCATGAAGCAAGGAGCCCATAGACCTGGTAACGCCGTCTATGTATCGTTCGAAGATCAAGAGCCCGTAGAAGTACTCCAGCGGGGTTAACTCTTCGCACTGCTTCACGTATCTTGCTTTGTTGAATACGTAACCCTTTTGCCTGAAGAAAACCGGTCATGCGCCTGTAGTCAGTATTAGGGAATTCTGTTAAAACAGTTCGCACGATGTTATCCATATCCTGTTCGCTTATATCTGAATACATGGATCTTATCGTCAAACCAAATTCAGTCAAACGATGTTGTATAGTGCGAGCGCTGACTCCAAGTAGTCTTCCAATGTCAACTGCACTAAAACACCGCTCCAAGAGAAATTCAATTTGCTCCCTTGGAATCAGACACCTCGGTCTCCAAGGAATACTTATTGAGGTGAAGCTACACAACCTCCTCGTTGATTTCATACACGTCAAAATAGCGAATTATTAAACCATGTAGCCAGTCTAGTCTAAAGTGTAACGCATCAGTCACGTTTAGATCAACGTCACCTGCCTCAAGCTGTCGAATAACATTCAATAAGATTTCTGGAATATTTCTAAAAAGGATCCAACATCTCAGCCGTTAAAGATCGTTCATGATCCGCCATGTTTTCCTGTAGTAAGGCAGGAAAAGAGTAACCTAGCCTCCTCTCTAGTTAGCGGTTGAAGAAGCATAAAATTTGATGAAACACAAAATTTGATGCAACACAAAATTTGACGTGTCACAAAATTCCACGGGGAATTTTTGCAGCATAAAATTTGATGCAACACACAATTTGAAGTGTCACAAATTTCCACGGGGAATTTTTTCAACATAAAATTTCATGTAACACAAAATTTGACAAATCGCAAAATTTGATTGTCATTAAAATTCATTTCACCACAAAATTTACAAAAATGTAACAGAGAATCGAAGTAGATGTCCCGTTAAATTTGAAAGGAATGAAAATTTGAGACATTCGACATAACAATAATTTGGTAAATCCAAAATTAGTTGGAAGCTAAAATGTAGAATTCAAGCACAATTTTGGCAGTAATCACCCTCCATAGGGTGGGGGGGGGGGGGGGGGGGGGTGGGGGCAGGTGGCGGTGTTGGGCAATTTTTCTGATCTTGAATTTTTTTTCCGTCTTGACGTTGTGCAATAATCTTTTTCGGGAATGCTCCATACCTTTTTTTCCTTTCGCTCGCTGTGCATTATTTTTTTTCTTTACTTTTGCCGTGCAGGAATTTATTATTTAAAAAACAAGTCCGGTGACCCCACTTTTTTATTTTAAAATTGGGTAGTGTGGACTAAGATAAAACTACTGGTAAAATTTAAAAAAATTCTCTGGACCGGATTTACAGCCACTCAAAAATTATGGTTTTCAGCAAATTACAAAAAATCCGCTCCAGAGAATTTTTTTAAACTCTCTATAATTGCTCCCATTTTCATGTAAAATGGGATAAAATTAAGAAAAATAGGGGTCACCGAGTTAATTTTTGTGCTATTAGGGACCGATCGTTTATTACGTCCCAGGGGGGGGGCGGTGGTTTTGAGGGGGGGGGGGTATAATTTTAAAACAAGCCCGTTTTAGGGGGGTAAATTTTTCCCAGTCGAAGCATTGGTAAACTCTTCAAGGAACTTCTCCATACCACTACCATTCTTCAGAACAACAAAGACCTTGCATGAAATAGGTTCAGTTATCACGTAGACAGGCAACCCATAATCAGGATCTAGCAGTTTGTCCCTGAAAGCTTGTTTATCTGGGGAAGATAACTCATTAAAGCATGAATATAGATGGTATGCTTCTTCGAGGTCTAAGTATCCATATCCATACATTAGGTGCTCTAGAACTGCTCTCAGACCTCTGGCTGTAGAATTCGTCTGTGTCCCGTCTTTTGACCGTAGAAGAACGGACTCCAACAGTAACAAAACTTCGTCATCACTGAGACACTGGAGTGACGATCGCAAGTATTTCCCTTTGGTTGACTTTGCTCTAACCTCCGACCTTTTCTCCTGCCAACTCAGGGAAACCTTCACTTGAGATACATCTTTGCATGATTTGTAAGTCGCCATATTGAATGCCATGTAACCAAGCCTCGTACCCAGGGCCTTATCAACAATACCTACAAGTACTAAATTTATAAAAAAAACGACTGACAATAATTTCATACACACTGACGGTCGAGGCCGTCTTGTAAATAGGAGAAAAGATAAAACGAGATGTTCAATATATAAAAGATAAAAAATCTAAAGGAAGGAGAGAATTTTGGCCTCCTCGCGAATTTGGAGGGGGGGGGGGGGGGTAAATTTTTTACACAAGAATTGGGAAGGGGGGGGGGGGGTATAAATTTTACTTCAACATATTTTGGGGGGTTCAGTTTTGAAACACTGCACTTTTTTAAAAACCACCGCCCCCCCCTGGGACGTAATAAACGATCGGTCCCTTAGCGTTAGAAGCTCCATGATGGCTCTTATTTACAACCTTGTGCTGTTGCTATGGTAACAGCTGATGCCGCCACGTGATTATTTTTTGGTTCACTGATGATCGAGCTATTAACTGTTACCAAGAAATTGTAAGAAATATTATTATTTTGTTTTATTGAATCCCTCAAATGTAAAAGTGCTAGAAAAGCTAAAAACTATTGTTAGCCTCCTTAAATCCCAAAAACCCTTTTCTTTCGATAATTAGGGCCGTATTTGTTTCGATCAATTCAATTTGCCGATTTTCCGGCCCGATTTTTTTAAACCTTGAAAACATTTATATCACAGAGTAGAAAATCAGCCACACTTATAACTCGGTTTTACGTCAACAATATTTCTTATAAAATGGAATCATTTTCATTGTCGCGACAAATCGTACAATCAGTCTTGTAGCGTCTCTTCAGCTAGTTTGTCGGTTCCTTGATTGCACGCTGCAATTTGTCTGCACGAAATTTTGTTTCGAAGTGGTTTCTGTGGGGAACTTGTTCCCCGGGTGCTTACTATTTAGCCAAGAAAACCGGTATTTTCGGTTGGAAAGCAAAAGGTACGGTTGATTTTCAGGGGATTTGAGTTGAACTAGTGAAAAAGCTTCAGCGATTAGTAGCGTGAGCCCGGCAGCCGGCCGGTAAGGTCTTCAAAGTCTTCAACTGACCTCAACTGGGTCTTCAAAAATGCCTCAGAAATGAATTTTCACGAAAAGCTTCGTTTAAACCTCCTCACTGAGAGTATTCTATCTTTGTTTAGAAATGCCAAGCGCTTCGAAAAGTTATTTTGGTTTTGTAGTTGACGAATTCTCCGAGCTTGTGCATACTATAAAATCGCTGTGTTCTCGACACGCAAGATTTTCTAAGTGTCGACAACATAGCTATTTTATAGTATGCACAAGCTCGGAGAATTCGTGAACTACAAAACCAAAATAATTTTTCGAAGCGCTTGGCATTTCCAAACAAAGATAGAATACTCACAGGATGTTTCTGAATGAGGCTTTCGAGATTTCAGCATATTTGACAGCATCGGAGGCTCAAGCCATGTTGTTGATTACGTCAGTCCTCCAACATGGCCGCCGGTAAGTTTGTGACGTCATCCGCACACCTATATACTTTAGATGTTTTAATTTTTTTTTAAATTTTTAAAAAAAAATTTTTTTTATTTAATTATTGCCACAAACTAAAAAAAAAAACAAGTTTGCAAAACTAACCACTACGTTACAAGTTATGAATACATCAACGAAACCACTTACGCCCTGGACTTAAACTAATTTACTAGCAAATTAAAGTGCTAAACAAAATTGAAATACATTACATTACAAATTACAAATAAAGTAACTGTAAAAGTAAAAGATGATGATGAAAAGTTTTTTCGAAGGCGGTAATGGTCTTATTTTTTATAGCAATCTGCTTCTGAATGTTTAGTTTTTCAAATAAGAGTGCGAGAAAGCTGTCGAAAGAGAGTGTTACGTCGAGTAGGCAGCTGCGGTATATTGAAAATTTAGCGATTAGAAGCGCAGATTTTAGAGAGAACCTATGTTCCGTATTGCTAAAAACTCCATATAGAATCATACTATTTGATAATGTTAGTTATTGTTTAGTTTTGGTGTACCACCAACTTTGAAACATTTCCCAGAAGGCAATAGTAAAAGAGCAGCGTAAGAACATGTGGTCCAAGGAGTCTATATCAGTTAAGCATAGAGGGCATATGTTGCTGTCACAAATTTTGGCCCTAAAGAGACTTGCTTTAGTGGCAAGTATATTATGGATGATTTTATATTGGAACATTGTTATTTTAGTATCATTTGTTATCTGGAAAGGTAGTAAATAGACCGTTTATGAATAGATTCGTGAGAAAAAATATGCCTTAATATCTTACTTTCAGCGGCAGGTGGTTTGAAGGTTTCCTTTATCAGAATGCTGTACACATTTTTTGTGCAAATATTTACCTCTATTTTCTCATTTTCTGAAGACTGCGAAGGAGAATTTTTAATTGAATTTTTCCAAGAGGTTGGTATGGTGCTTATGAGGCCAAAATAGAAAGTGAAAGGGATTTTAATCTTAAATTTGCCGCAAAGGTTTTTGAACGATAGGAAATTGCCGTCATGTTGAAGGAGGTCTTTAATTTTCAGGATGTTTTTGTCGAACCAGCTTTTGTTGAATAACGGTTTACCATTTATTAAAATATTTCGGTTGTTCCAGATGATCTCTTCACTGATTGAGGAGGTTCCGGTTCTCATACAATCATTGGCGACTTTCCACTCTTTCAATACTTCGAGGTAAAAGGATGGTAAATTATCGGCTTGCAATGTTCCAACATCATAATTACAATTTGTCAAGAAAGATAGCCCTCCATGTTTATCCAAGGCTGCTTCAGGGATGATTTTCCAGGATGCTTCATTAGCAGCTCTTATACGCGGTATCCAAGCGACCTTAAGGGCTTTATTCATGATATTAAAATCAGTCATTTTAAGTCCACTTTGTTTTTTCTCACCAATAATAGTTGATTTCTTGATCTTTGCGGGTTTTCCATCCCAAATGAAATTTAGGATTATTGAGTTTATTTCATTTATTAGTTGTTCAGGGATAACAAGAACAGACGCACTGTATATTAATTTGGAATGACCTAGCGTTTTAACGATGTTTACTTTTCCGTAAAGCGTAAGGTTTCTTCTCTTCCAACTATTTAAAGTCTTTTCTAAATTTCTAATTTTCTCTACGAAATTAAGTTCATTTTCTTTTTTTGAATCATAAGAGCAGAAAATGCCAAGAGCTTTTATTGGGTCTCGAGGCCAGCGAAAACCAAAAGGAGCTTCAGTGTTACTTTTCCAGAGGCCAAGCCACATTCCTTCTGTTTTTGTAGTGTTAACTTCCAAGCCAGAAAATTCTCAAGCAGTTTAAGGCCTGGGTTTAAAGAGTGTTCGGAAAATATGGTTGACACTTAATATCTTCACCGAGAAAACCTAGATCAAAATGAAATTTTCCCTGAATGTTAATCTTGATGTTTTCTTTTGCCTTAACGCAAAAGTTTGGTCACGTGACATGTCACGTGATCAAAATTTTAAAATTACGTAAATCGGCGATTTGGTAGCGAATTTTCTTTGTATAGTTAAATAAATTAGCTTTTCCGATGGAGGTTTAACATATTTAATCTTCTACTTTCTATAAAAAAAAAAAAATAAAAAATATTTAATCTTCTACGTTTGGAATGATTGTCCTCGAGTCTTTAAATTACAGTTATAAATAATAATAGGTTGAATTTTGGACTGAAAAATGACCTTTGTCCTCAGAATTTGTTTTTAGAGATTAATGAACACTCATTCCAAACGTGAAGGGCTGGAGATATTTAATCTGCATCAGAAAAGCATTTTTATTTGATGTTTTCTCTTAAACCCGTCACCAATTTGTCAAATATTTGCTATTTTAAGAAAAATGGCCACGTGACATGTCACGTGACCTATGCCAAAGCTTATTATACTTAAAAATGTTAAGGACGATAATATCTTTCTATGTGCCAAATTTCGATTCAGTTCCATTCCGTTTATAAAAGTTATTACGAATAAACCGTTTTTTCCTGGTCAAAGCCCTTGACCCAGGCCTTAAACTACTTGAGTTGTTTGAAGTCATTTAAAAGTGCTAACAAATTTGCGATAGAATCAAGGTCTCGTACAAACACTGTGGTATCATCTGCATATAACGACACTTTAATTTCTTCACTTTTTCTCGCCTACCTTAATTCCTTTTATTGAATTTCAGATGCATGGCCATTGTTTAAGACGCAGCTTGTAACGTTGTTGTAAAAAATATTAACCCAATTTTGAATGTCAGGTCCAAAATTGAAGTTATTTAGAGTTTCGATTAAGAAACTCCATTCGATAGAATCGAAAGCTTTTCTAAAGTCAATAAAAAGAGCAGCTCCAGGCAATTTTTTTCTTCCGTGTAGGACATTAGGTCTAAGATCAAACGAACATTTTCACCAATATAACGTTGTTTGACATATCCGGTTTGGTCAGGACTTTTTCTAGACGCTTCGCAACTGCTTTTGTCAGTATTTTGTAATCAACATTAAGAAGAGAAATTGGCCTATTAAAGGTTCTCTAGCGAGGTGGTGTCTTTATTTGGTTTGGGGATAAGTGTAATGATTCCTCGTCTTTGAGAGATAGAAAGAGTTCCAGTATCAAAAGCATAGTTAAAACCACTGATCATGTCAAGATGTAGTTCTTTCCAAAACAATGTATAAAATTCTGCAGGTAGTCCATCTGTTCCTGGCGAATTTTCGTTTTTAAAATCTTTTAAAGCTTTTAAACATTCTTCTGTTGAAACCTTTCTTTCGCACGATAACTTGTCCGTATCATCTAACGGTTCACACGATTTGCAATCGGCTTGAATTCAAATTTAGCAAGCATTGGGAAGGCTTCTCCCAGAAATTCGGGTGTGTGGATTATTTTTTTAAAGAGCATCAAGTATTTAAAATTTCAAGATAATTTTAGGGCTTAATTTTGACGGCATTAATACTTCCGCACTTCTGCTCCACCGATTTTGCAAAAACTTGGCAAGGTATGTATTAAGTCAATGTAAGCTGATTCCAGAAATTTAACACAATTTTTTTACTGGGTGTGATTTTGTTCAAAAAGTGGGGTTCACTAAGCTGGATTATCACTAAGAATATTTTTTCCCCAGTCAAATCGAATTTACCTCTATTTCTGCCTTAATATTTCGTAAATAGCCATTTTATTAACAATTAATAAATTGCCAAATTTGCAACAATATAGTTGGTCCGTATCATAGCATACAATGAAAATGAAATTAGTTGTATCCTTATTTCTGGTTTACATTTTCTTCTTCTGTACTTTTCTTTACCCTAAGGTCAGTACAGTTATTGTCGCGATCGTTTTGCTGGAAACAAGAAATATTGCTAAACCATATGACACCGAGTCTGGGAATTGAACCCGGGCCACATTGGTGGGAGGCGAGTGCTCTCACTACTGCGCCATCCATGCTCCCTCAGTGATGTCCAATAATTTCCTCCAAATTTAATATCTGAAAAATGGGATGCTACGGGATACTACGTAAAACATTTTCCTGTAACGTTGGACATATGCATCTGGGTAGCCTGCGAGTAAGCTTATGCCCTCCCTCCTCCCCCTTCCCCTATTCCTTCCCTTCCCCCTATTCCTTCCCTTCCCCCAACCCCCTCCCCATCTATGAAAGAAGTTGAGAGTAAAAATTGTAAATCAGCACTTTAACAAGCGCCGTGCCAATTTAGCGTTTGGTCCAGCTTCAACTGAAATGATATTTCAGTTTCAAAATCGATTTCCCTGATGTCCCAATGATGATATTTTTTGAGGAAGAAAATGATTTACTCGACATAGATATGAAATAAAACTTCTAGAACATCTCAGAATAGATACAGTCAATTTCTGGTTATTATATGTGAAGGGAGTAACATGTTGAGTCATGACGGAAGATGCCCAAGACTCCTTTCTTTTCTGTTCGTGTTTAGTAAAAAGATCAAACATTTTCCCAGTATAATACGCTTGGGTTACCTGTGGTTGTTGCCGGAGAGATTTTACAGTAAGGTCTGAATTTTATTTAATATATTTTATTTCAATGCTTCGTTTCTTATCGGAGATCGCCGTCCACTTCCTGCTTGTAGCGGCTTCCGTTGTCTTGCCTCTGAATTACCATATGGTATTTCTCCACTTAATAACTTGGGCGTAGCGACCAAGTATTAAAATGCAGTTTGGTCGTCCACAAATGTGCAGTATTACGCAACTCTGGGGACGGCGGGATTGTTCAAACCTTCACCGCGGTCACACGTCCGAGGCGTTTTTTCGTTTTATTTGGTGGGATTCATTTAGAATTAAGTGGAAACGTGGGCAAGGATGTATAAAATAATTAGTTTATGTAACTATCTTTTCATCTTTCCGGCTCAAAATAACGAGCTTCTTTTCGATCGTTGAAAACTGATCAAAACGCTTCGTGCCTGAGCAAAATTGTGTTGGCAAATGGCGCCGACAGTTCTGCGGTTCGTAGTTTTCAAACGCTTAGAACTTTTTTTAGTAAACTTTCAAAACGTTTAGTGAGTTGACAGTGTATTGTCAATATATGAAACTTTTAATAAACAGTGAAAATGACAACCTTAACTTTGAAGTACTTTGGTTAACTTTTGCAAATTTCTCTCGTTTGACCGCGGTGGAGTACACCTGTTGTTTGTTGATGCGAGGCGAACGTCACAAAGTGCGAGTTGTGTTTTCTCTGTTGCATCTAACAGTTTCATATTCAATATGCGTAAGGAAATTACTCAAGAAGACACTGCGAAAGTATTTGACACTCGCGATTAATTCTACGATACCTTCATGACGGAAACCCGCTAAAACATGTTAAAACGAACATGGAGAAGATAATTTAGACTAATACATACATAGCGCTTATTTAATAAGAAGTGAACGGTGGACAGCGAAGGAAGAAATATAAGCGTGGTAGGAATCCCAATTAATTTCACTTCTTTCGGTTGTTTGCCTTTCATTAATTTTTATTTCGTGAAGTTGAAGGAACAGAATAGCCAACTGAAACTTTGGGTGCAAAAATTCACCGCCGAGAGATGTAAACAATGCACGCGGTGTCTTGCGAGACGTTTCTTGCGAGTTTTGCTTACGCTAGTGAATATTTCTCGGGCGAAAATAACCTTAAAGCGATCACTTTTTCATTTAATTTTCTTTTCTGTGTTTCGGATACAGAGGAATAAAAACTGGATATATTTTCGTGTGTCTGATTGCGAGATGTTTTATGAAACAGCTGCGTTATGCGTTACTGGAAAGGTTTCAAACTACTTTCACATTATGCAAATTGCAACATTTTTACCTCAACTGAAAAAATATATTTCAAAGGGCTAAATTTGTTTCTCTCCTCCTAAATTATCACTTCTGTCGTTAACTTTGATTAAATTTATAAGTTTCATTCAAACTTTATTATAATAACGGCGGGAATACTTCCAGCAAAACTTTCAATTGGAAAAGTTGTTTTGACCTCGGGTCCGGACCAGGCAATTACATCATGGCTTCGAAAGGCCGCTTTGCGGCTACATTTGCATTCACTTCAAAAGTGTCGGAAACACAGACCAGCTAGTTACAAGATACAGCTAAAACCAATAACAACCATCGGGAAACTCTGACATACGGCCTTTTTTTCAACGGTAAGTACAAAGTAGGCATCGATTTGTATTTTTCAGTATGTACTCGGGGTGTCACGAAAACGAAGACCGAAGACCCCTCGAAAACGAAGACCCCTCGAAAACGAAGACCCCTCGAAAACGAAGACCCCTCGAAAACGAAGACCCCTCGAAAACGAAGACCCCTCGAAAGCGAAGACCCCTCGAAAGCGAAGACCCCTCGAAAACGAAGACCCCTCGAAAGCGAAGACCCCTCGAAAACAAAGACCCCTCGAAAACGAAGACCCCTCGAAAACTGTTTTTTTTTTTCACACCGGTGGAAAACTAAAAATTAAAAGTCGCTGGCAGACATACTCAACATGGACTTTGTTACAGTTTATCAATTTTATTTGGGTAGCCGTTGTTACTTTCTTTTTAAATTATTCTGTTTGATAATTTTGGGGATGGCAGGTGCATAAATCACTTGAATCATGCAAATTATACGTTCTCATTTGAAAGTTTGATTGACTGACTGAGGTATTCAGCCTATAGGAAGAAAGCAAATTGGTCTTACCCTAGTATTTGCATAACAAAAGTGGGTTTGTAACATAAATATCACAGCTTTTCCACTCAACACGGCGACCCTACGAGCCACTAACTTTGAAAGATTTCTTAAAATGTGAGTATTGGAGCTTTTAAAATATAATTGCTTTAGCATTTATATTTGTGATGCGCGCGCTGTATGGCATATCGTAGGTTTTGTATGACTTATAGCGAGGAAAAACGTTCATTTGCATCTACACTCCATTGTCTGTCAAAACAGTGAGGATTTTTCGAACGAAGAGAGTCTTAGAAAAATTCGGATACTATTTCCATCGCCACGCGCATTCTTTGTTTTAGGGGATTTTCCATGGTAAATGCGTTATACATACGCCCTCTGGATTTCTATTCTTTCATCAGGTCTTGCCACGAGTCGCCCGTATTTCGATTTCGGCTTCGTTTTCAGTACACGTAGCTCACGCTGTTCTTTCGTCTTCTTCGTCGCTGAGCGCATTTCTTCTCTCTTATTTTAGCCAACGTTCCCGCTTAGATTCCACGAAAAAACTTGTTTTATGCTCTTTTCTCAGCGGCATCATTCGCGGTTGTGTATTTGCTATCGGCGGCGAGAATGCCACTGTCGGCGAAGAAAATGTTTTTCCGCCATCTGTAGACTGCTTCAGCAGTTATCCGTCGTGTCTGTTTCAGTACAACTGGTACTCTTGTCAGGAGGTTTCATCGGGAGGCAAGGCGTTTTTCGCCCTTCCATCCAGTTTTCCTAGATCAGTGCAATTTTCGCTAAGGTGAGGCCTGTCCTTCGAGAATATGTGATGTATTCCCCTCGTGGCGGCTTACCCTTAATCGTACAATTCGTACGAATCGACAACCTATAACCTAGCAAAACCAAAAATATTGTAAATTTTATACTTTTTTCGTGTCGTGTCAGTCGGAAAGTACTGCTCGAGATGGTATTTGTCATGGATGCATATTTTACCTCGGCACCTGTCGGAGTATCAAGTTAGCTTTTGTGGCGTGAGTTGCCTGTATTTCCTCCGTTTTTACCTCGTCGCTCGTCGGAATTCAATTAGCAGTTTTCAATAATAATAAAGACATGTACCACCCTCAAAGTTACAGTTTGACGTCTGTTATCCTTCAAGTTACTTTTTTAGAGTTTGTCGCCTTGGCGTTTGTTGGCCCTCGAATTGGATTTCAAGGCGTGTATTGTCTGGGTGTTGCTTCGTTTAGTTGCCAAGATTTGTTGCCTTTAAATTAGTTTCGCTTTCTTGGTGTATGTCGCCCTTCAAGTCATTGAGCTCTTTAATTCGGCGAGTGTCACCAAAGCGATTGATTTTTAAAAAGCCTTTGATTCGATAAACTGGCAGTTTCTATTTAAAACACTAAGCATCTTTAAAAAAATTAAAAAATAAATAATTAAAATTTTGGTGAGAGGTCATTTGATCAGATTAATGATAGCAGTTTTCGATACAGTTTTCTGGAGGCCACACTTACATTTTTCAATCGGCTTTTAAGCGATCTTTTCCAGGTCAGATCAACGTGAAATTTTCACCACTAACTGGTTTTAAATTGAAGTTTGGTAAGATATTACCATGACGACGATAAACAAGAAACTTAGAAATCAGTCAAAGTGAAATTTAGCGCGTTTAAAATTTCCCATTGAAAATCCCACATAGACATCTTAAAATATGGTATATATATTTTGCAAGAATAAAAAATTCTGTATGTTTGATTTCAAATAAATCGCAATAACATTTCAAACCTTACTATTTGTACTGGTGATAAATTGATCGAGAGATTAACACTGGTTTTGTGAAATTTCTTAATGATAGTGTCAAAAAGTAGCTTGATGTTATGTATGTAAACCTTCAAAGTTTTGTTTGCTTTCTCTTTTGCGATCTTGAGAACTACCATTTTTCCTAACATCACTTCATGTGCAATTTTTGGGTATTTTTCGATTTTAATCGCTTTTGCAAAAATCTGAGAAACGGCTCGAAGTTTTTTAAAACGTTCACCACGCATGCTTACCGATGTTCATAATATTATCTGAAAGTTTCATTGACATTGAATTCACTGGAACGCCTTTAAATTTATAGATGAAGACGACTTACGAAACGGCCAAAACGTTTGCGTTACAACTCAGTAATGATTTCAAATCAATGCGCACTACATTCCTCCGTGATTGAAATATTGGCCGAATTCATAACAGAGACGGAAAACCGTCCTGGACGTAAAACTCGTCTGATATGAATCCGGTGAAGGACGAGTTTCCCTTCTCAAATTTATCCGTCTATTTTTCCGTCTAAACCGACGGAAAAATATAAATTCATATTAGACGAGAAAATTGCGCTATGCGCTTGCATGCACTAGGAAACTGATACTGGAACTAGAAACACAGCAACTGTTTATGGGTAAAAAAAAATGGTGCCCAAGAAGAAGGTCACTGAGAAGCAGTCTCGTAAAGACGATTTACCGTCCTTAAATCAGACGGTATTCTGTCTGACGGAATTCCGTGTGTGACGAGTTTTCCGTCTTCTAATATGAATTCGGCAAATATTGGCCGAAGAAACAGTTGCTGTCTTTCTAGTTCCAGTTTTTTCCTAGTGCATGCAAGCGCATAGCGCAAAAACGTCGTCGTAATTTTAGCGTCTAATATGAATTTAAGACAGTTTTCCGTCTGAGACGAGTTTCCCGTCTTATTTTTCCATCGGTTTAAACGGAAAAATAGACGGATAAATTTGAGACGGGAAACTCGTCCTTCACCGGATTCATATCAGACGAGTTTTCCGTCTGTAGACTAGTTTGCCGTCCAAGACGGTTTTCTGTCTCTAATATGAATTCGGCCAATCTCTCGATCAATTTATTACCAGTACACAAATGTTATTGCGATTTATTTGAAATCAAACATACAGAATTTTTTATTCTTGCAAAATATATATACCATATTTTAAGATGTTTATGTGGGATTTTCAAAGGGGAAATTTTAAACGCGCTAAATTTCACTTTGACTTTTCACTAAATTTCACTTTGCCCCCGAGAGGGGCCTCTCTCGAAGGGAAAAGCCCTGGGAACGAGGTTGGCTGAATAGTATAGGGTTAAACGCGCTAAATTTCACTTTGACTGATTTCTAAGTTTCTTGTTTATCGTCGTCATGGTAATATCGATATTACCAGAATATATACTTACCCAAACTTCAATTCAAAACCAGTTAGTAGTGAAAATTTCACGTTGATCTGACTTGGAAAGGACTGCTTAAAGGGGCTATGTCGCAAGGATGGCGGGTGAGTACTAGGTACTAACAACTTGAAAAACGTCCGGTGGCTTTTTATCAAGTTGGCGGCCATTACTGTCGAATTCGCTGCAATCCGTTCCATCCCGTCGTATTGCGTGGAAGGATAGATCTCAAGTTTACAAATTGGTTTGAGTGTTTACTTGGCTAGATTTTTGTTAAATTATTTCTGCGATTTGTTGGTCGTACCTTCGAAAAATTTGTTGTCTTCCAGTAATGGTGGAAGTTGGAGAGGGCGACGATTCCTCGCCGGTCGCTCACTGTTATCTCCAAATAAGCGTCTCGCCGTTAGAAGAAGGTGGGAATCAGGTCGAAGTTTACCTCGCGTGGTTCGACACGAGTGCAAGCCGATAAAACTTGCCGCGATCCAAGAGGGAACAATAGAAATTTGACATGTGTGACGTCAGGTGACGTCACATGACAGGAACTCATTGCGCAGACTCACCTTGCGACATAGCCCCTTTAAAAGCCGATTGAATAATGTAGGTATGGTCTCCAGAAAACTGTATCGAAACACCTTAATTACAATATTTTTTCGTCTATGAAATGTGTCTTTTAGCCTTTTAGATGGCATGGCATGGCATGGCATGGTGGATTTGTTTTTAAGTTATTGTTCAGTTTAGTTTTAAAACCAGTCCGCTCTAAAGAGATCTAAATAGTTTTTACTCACATGTACTGTGAGCGGCGAGTGCTAATCAGTTCCAATCTCATCCACTGGTACAGGTTGCTTTTTGCGGTTTTATGTCTAGTATGTTGTTAATTTTTCATTTAATATCTGCTCTTCACAGCCATTGTCTACTGCTGGCGCAATCACGGTTATGTTGTAAATTGCATAACCAAGAAGGTCAATTCGGAGATGGCAGAAAACCATTATGAAACTGATAAAACTGATCTTATGTGGATGAAAATGGCCTTGACGGCAGCAAGCCGGGCCGAAATAACAGAACATGCCGCGAGGAAACCTAGTGTCGGCTGTATAATTCGTCGCTCCAGAAGATGGGGCTCTCCAATATGTCTCGCAGTTGGATGGAATGGTTTCTTACCCAATACACGTGAAGAGGAATTGGAAATCATCAAAAACCACTCCTTCAAGTGCGATATCGATAAAGCTGAGCAAAAAAGAGACAATATGCTGACTGCTGAACTCGGCCTTCATGCCGAGGCAAATGCCCTACAGCACTGCACCAAAAACCCGGAGTTGGCCACTGTTTACGTCACTCATGTTCCTTGTTACCTGTGTGCAAAACAGCTTGTCGCTCATAAAGTTGGGCGCGTTATTTTCCTGTACTGGATGGAGGGTGCGGAAACAACAATTTCACTGTTCAGAAAATTTGATATCACATGTATAGCCTTTGACAAGCGCGACTTGGTACTAAAAGATTTCAGTCCGAACTTCCTAAAATTTTATAGCATTGTTGTGGGGAGTACCAGAGAGAAAACACCCCCAGAACAGTACTTTTTGGACTCTAGAGATGCTCCAAAACAAGAGGGTTCTTCGTCAGCCCAAAGCGGGTCTGACAGTGGGTCTGACATCATGGCGATAGCCCAAGACAACAAAAAACTTCGAGATGAACTGTCGGAAGTTAAGAATAATACGCAGTCAAACAACCGGGAATTGGCGGCGATAAAGCAGAGTGTAGATGAAATGAAGAAAATTATCCAAGAGTAGACTTGCACACAAGTCGACTGCGAAGCCCCCGAGAGCGCGACGAAGTCGACCACTCAAAACGAAAATACCAAAAACGGACTTTAAGAAAGTCTAATCCAAGAGCTGAGAACAGAGCTATAAATGCATGGAAACGTTTAGTAATTATTGTAATTATTTTATTTATTTAATTTTTATTTAATTTTTTTTAAAACCATTACAAGTACTGACTTCTTTAGTCATTATTTTGTCTTTTTGGTTGATATTTCTTTGCTTTTATTCCTTTTGGCGATTTCCTTTTCCTATATTTTAAGATAATAAAGCAGCAAGCTTAAAGGGAGACTGTCCCGCTGAAATAAAGATTGTGTTTACTTAATTTCTGTACATGTTATTTCGCCAAATACCATCAAATGTATAACTAAATTTAAAAAAAAGATTCTATAGAGCAAAACAGAAGCAGTAGTTTGGAGAAAAAGTGCAGGATTGCAAGGATGGAAGTGGATTACAGTTCATCAATTTTGATTTCGTGACAGGCGGTCAAGAAATCAAAGTTTCCATTCTGGTGAAATTTTAGTTTTTTTTTAGTCGTTATTTTGTCTTTATAGTTCATATTTCTTTGCGTTCATCACTTTTGCCGATTTACGTTGTCTTCCTATTTTAAGACAATAAAGCAAATTTTTAAGCAAGCTCCTGGCCATAGATCGACAAAATAACAGAATTAATTTGTTCTAAAACCAACTTAAAGGTTAACATTTGAGGTGTTTAGTGGATCTTTAAGTTTCGTACAAAAGACCTGAAAGAACCTTTAATTGAACTTTCAATGGACATTTTATTACCAATTAATAAATTGCTGAATGTGCAACAATAAAGTGTCGAGGAAGAAACACTCGCATAGAACAGACGCTTTTGTGCTAAGCATTTTGTTATAACTGTTTTTGTTTGACTCGAGGACCCAATTAGAATATTTCGTAATGTTTTCTAGAACCTTCTATAACAAGATAGAAACTGGATAAACAGGTTTTTAGTCTTTGGGTTATATAACCGTTTACAACATACCAGTGTGCGCTCTTTCTGTCGTGTATCGATCTGAAGCAGAGTTCTCACAGATTTCGGGTAGGAATTGTAGTTCGTGTTGCGTTTAAGAAACTTGTGGTTGTTGTACACGTTCAGATTTAACTTCAACATAAAGTTGGCCCGTATCAGAGCATGCATTGAAAATGAAATGAGTTGTATCCTTTCTGGTTGACATATTCTTCTTCTGTACTTTTGTTTACCCTAAGGACAGTGACATTTATTGTCGAGATCGTTTTGCAAGAGACAAGAAAGGTTGCTAAGCCAGGATGATGTAAAATCAGTCTATTTGTTTTCTAAATTCAAATAGAATGAACAAGAAATCAGAATTATCCAGTTTATAAAGCAAATAGAGCTAATATTTCAAGCCCCAAATACTAAAAATACCAATATAAATTATGTATGTTGTTGATACATACACTGATTTGTTCATTCAGATTCTGTTATCTGTCAGGCGGTTTAACTTTTGGTTCAAGATGATTTCTACCCATATCCAGAATTGAAAACTGCTGGCATTCATCGTTCATTTCTCCATTCCTCCAACTTAAGTCTTTCTCCAACTTAGTCTTGTTGTAAGCTAAGATAAAACAGTATTTCCGTTCAATTTGTTCGCGTTGTGTTTAAAATTTAAAGCTTACATTTCAGTGTTCATAAAGTATGCTGCATGTTGTATATTTCAAAGTTTTCTTTTGCTCGGCGGGCTGACGCAAGGAGTTGCTCACCAATGGCATGTTTGAATGAACCAATCACATCGCCTAATTTACGCTCTTGGTGAAGGTTCTCTAGCCTGCGTGGCAGGCGTAAACGGGGAGGGGGGATGGGGCGCGAAAAAGGAGAGGGGAGAAGGGAAGGAACGCCTGCTATAAGAACCGGGCTGTTCGCATTACGCCCACAGATTTCCTTGTAATCGAATTACGTCAACTGTCAATACGTTCACCAATCAGAAACTGGCACGCGCTTTTACGCATGGATGACTTTACGCGGGAATAGCCCAATTTCGATATATTAAAATTTAACTTTAAACAAAGGACATCACTACGAGGCTTAGGGGAATAAACCATATAAATCCCTACTATCATTCCCCTAAGCCTCGTAGTGATGTCTTTTGTTTCAAGTTGAATTTTAATATATCGAAATTGGGCTATTTACTATGTTTACCGCCCAGCGCGAATTAGCCAATCAGAATTTTGCGCCGCCAGCGTCCGCAGAAATAAACAAATGGGGGTCTTTATTGCAGGCGTCCTTTCCCTCTCTCCCCAGTTCACTTCTCCCCGACACCTGCTACGCAGGCTAGGATTCTCCGGCCGAAAGAAAACCCGTGGGTTCATACAGAGAAAATGGCGCGGCAAGTTGTCGAAGAACACCATAAACATGTACTACAACAAGAAATCACAGAACGACCATAATCATTCTCGGTGGAAAAAATTGCTGCACAGAGAACAGTGGGTCAACAGTCGAATGTTTCAAAAGCCTATCACCTTTATTGGCAATATTTCAAACCTATCTTTTTGATATCACGGACGTTTTGGTGGTTCTGACATGTCAAAACGCCCGGGAAATGTAATTTGCCTCTCAGAGATCTAGTTAGATGTCAGCAATCTCGGCGACATTAAAATTTGTTTCGCCAGTATTTCGTGATAGTTGGTAAGATTTGAAACGTCCGAGATCTCGGCAACAAGGGGAAATTTTCAAATGTACTGTCCGGGAACTCCGCAATCTCTTAAAAATCGCGTTGACTGTCGCGGTAGAAATCGCGACGCGATTATTAGAGGTATCCGCGATCGCATTTGTCGCCGCGCGATCGCGATTTATTTACGGCGTGATCTCATTTGTCGCATCGCGATTGGACTTGTCGCGGCGCGATCGCGCTGGTCACGGCGCGATCTGACTAGTGGCGGCGCGATCGCCAATCGCGGCTCGATCGCGCTAAAATGTTTACATGGGTTTCAGGAGTACTGGTTTAAAAGCCAACTCGTGAATATGAAACGCTCTAAATAAAAGACTGACTTCACCGAAAAATTCATAGCAGCAAGACGTTGTTAGACCTTGTTACATACATAAGCTTATCTTATTTGCGGCTGAGAGGTCCGTGTTGAGAAAATCTGTGCCACAGGCTTTGACTCCAAAAAGGGTAAAGGGCATTAACTGAAAGTCTTTAAACTATCTTACCAAGACACAATTTTGTACTCAAACTGCAAAATATTTCGTCCTGACTTTTATCGAGACAATAACATATTTACAAATTGAAAGTTCTTTTCTAAAACAACAAGATAGAAAGCTGAAGCTAATAGCATTTTGAATTTTTATATTTCCTTTAAACTTAAAACAGAGCCGGTGGGATATGCGATTAAAGACTTCCCTAGTAACGATACCGTTGTCATGCGAGATAAAAATGTTGTTCCTGTTTACGGGTACAGTAATAACTTCCTCGGCCTCTCCTCAGCCTTCATTATGGAAAGCTTGCAAATGGTTCAAGACTAGTTGGCCGTCCCAAGCTCAGATTTAAAGACAATTACAGAAGTGCACTCAAATGTGGAAACGCACTTGAAAATTGGAGCTCTGGGTGTAGATTATCGCCCCAAGTGGAGAAAACTAGTTCACCAAACATGTCACAATTAAAAGAATTGAACAGAATTAAAAAAGAATTAAAAAGAACTAAAAAGAATTAAATTAAAATTTTAAGTAAATTTTAAATTAAAGAATTAAAAAAGAATTAAAAAGAATTAGGCCCGGATCTACAAATTTTTCAGCCCAACTGTCTTATGTGATTTTCTAAAATGTATGAAAGAAAAACAATTTCCTAAAATTCGTCACGTTCGTAATAAAAAAGAGAAAAATCTCTCTGTCTCTCCTCGGTAGCGAATTACAACTCCTTTCTCTGAAGCCATTTTCCTTTGGATTTCTTGGGCGTGGTTTATTCTCACTAGAATGTAGTTGGTATCAGATGGAAAAATCTATGAAAACAGTAAAAGAATCTCTGTCAGGATGAGATCACGGAATTCACGGATCGCAGCAAGGGAAAACTGCAATAACTCGTTCAACGCTTTCGCGAATTTATGAGTTAAAAACGATAGATAATGTTCCTACGTAGAGTCACACGCATGACGAGATTTCGCGTCGCGTAAGCTGCTTGACTTTAAAATCTTCTTAGTTCCCTCTCTATTCTATTATAACGGCTAAACCTGTACAGTACTCAAGAGATTACACATGTATGTAATTATATTTTAAGAAACGTTAATTTATTTAAGTCTCATTTTATGTTATCTGTAACAGTTACTGCTCATTGAATGTCACGCAGGCTATGTGACGTTCTCCGGCGGAAAACAAGTTCATTATTCGAATTTGTTAAATAAATAAAGATTATTCAGCGAAAAGTTGAGTAATTTACGAGTCAGTTTTTACTTTTTTACAGCTTTTAGTCGAGAAAAAATAAAAATCGACAAGTAAATAGTTTATTATACGACAGTTAATTCTCATAAATCTAAGTTCTTGAAGGTGTTTTTTTCCTAGCGCGTGTCGAATAATAAGTTATTGATTTATTGATTGAAATTTGCTTACTCTATCTTTTAGCTTCTGTATTTTGCATTATGTTACTGTATGCATTTAATACACTGTCTTTACAAATACACGACCTTGCAGATCTTACAAAAGTGCCCTAATAAAAAATTAAAAGTATTTTCCTCCCCTAGCAATGGGTTATACCAGCAAAACCATCATATATACTGATCCCCAATTTCAACAGCTGTTTTCTTCAGGGTTTCCAAGAAGATATCATTTTCCTCAGAGGTACCCACAGTAATTCTTACACAGTCTTTACAGTGGATATTGCCTCCTCGGTAGCGAATTACAACTCCTTTCTCTGAAGCCATTTTCCTTTGGATTTCTTGGGCGTGATCTATTCTCACTAGAATGTAGTTGGTATCAGATGGAAAAATCTATGAAAACAGTCAAAGAAATGATAATATGAATAGGCCGATTTTGATATATAAACATTTTTACTTGTCTCCTAGTCTTAAGGAAATAAAACAAAATAATCACATTGAGGTTTACCGGTGAATAATCAATTTCTTTTGTTTTATTCCCCTAAGATCAGAGTCAAGTTAGAATTTTAATATATATTGAAATTCGCCTATTATTACCCAAGTCAGTAAAATTCAACTTTCTAAATGTTATATTTTATCTTTTAACAACTTTTTCACAGCTTTCTCTTGCTATTTTCACTGCTCAGTCAATAGTTATACACTACAGTAAATGTAACTAGCGCAGCCAGTGTTCCTCAAAGCCCCTTCACTGTGACGGCTTTTCATCATGGGGGGGGGGGGGGGGGGGGTTCTTACTGGCGGTTTTAAAAAATAAGGATTACCTTTCTCACTGTGGGAAGTTTTTTTAGTTCCTCAATGATCCTTTTCTTCTGCTCTAAAATATGCTTCACGTTAGCTTGCATGAGGTGTATATTATCCAAAGCTTTGTGTGCCACAGCTGCTGTTAGCTTGCTGATGTTATAAGGAAATTTCACTTTGTTGAATATCTCTATGATATCCTCATGGGCAATTGCCATACCAAACCTACACAAAAAAACATTCCATTGAGATGACTAGTCATTGTAAAGGCCAGGTAATAGCTGTGTCCATTAAAGCACCACTGAGCACTTACCTACAAGTGACTACAAGCATTTCTAATTACTACTACTCCCTGGATGGGATGCTACTTTGGTGAGGGGTTATCCCCAAGCTTTCTGTAGAGGGTACCCATTCATAAATCTTGGTAGAGAGAGAGACTGGGAGACTGTGAGATTGGTCCCATTGTTCCACCCCTTCAATCTTTCTCCATGATGGGTAACTCTCGGCAACCAGTTAGAAAGAGGGGGGTTAAGAGGGGGCAGAGACGTGGCTGGGAGAGGGTTCTCCACATCCAAGTGCAAGAAATGTGCCAGAAAAAACGGTCATGTCTTTGAGATAAGTCAGTTGGAAAAGTACCGCTAACCTGAGTTGCACTCTGGTATTGATATAAGTAAGGTGGGTCACATTCTCAGGATGCCAGAAGAAGACCCATCTAGAAGATATGTATGTCCTGGATCCACCCTTTGGCAAAAGGGGTCCAGGTTGACAAAAGACATTGTATATGAGGCTTATACATGCAGAAGCTCTTGGGAGACACAGACAACACATTTCAGCCTGACATTACTGCTGACCTGACTGCAAATTGCAGGGCCCCAGTGAAAACCGCCAAGGCGAGTGGGCTCCCTGGTTAAATATTATTATTTTTTTATATTAAAATTCAGAATAAGCTTTATGATTGCCTGCATGCACTTTACAGCCAAATGAATAATAATTTATATATATTGGCAAACAACCTTACCTTACTCCTGCCAGTCCAAATGCCTTAGAGAAAGTCTGTAGAATGATCAGTCTTGGATATTTGTCCAGGAGGTAACACAAACTCCTTGATTGACTAAAGTCAATATAAGCTTCATCGACCACTACTACTCCTTCAAATTGTTCAAGAAGTGTAATGATGCTGTTTGTGGCTATGGTATTTGCTGTGGGGTTATTAGGCGAACACAGAAAAATCACATGGGTTTGTGGAGTTACTGCTTCAAGCACCTAAAGAGAATTCAAGGAACAGAATAATTTAAAGAGTTCTTCAATGGTCCTTTTTTTACACTTGGGCCACATGAAAACCATAATGGCTGGAGAATAATCCAATTTCTGCATCATGAAACAATAGCTGGCAGTATTTAACCATGTTCGTTAGCATGGTTGACACTGTAGAAATGCAGCATATATATTTTGTAGATGGATTGATTGTTGTTATTATTGAAGCCCTGTTACAGTATATCGCAGGCTCACCAAACAGAGGATGGTTAGCCTGTGATTATATTAGGGGGCATGCATGTCCCTTGTCTGAATTTCAAACCTGGTCATTTCACAATTTCAGAGGTTCACATCTTGTTGTCAAAATATGCAAGCAGGTTACAATATAAAACCTGCACCATTATGCACACAGGGAAAATTGCAATACTCTAGCTGATTAAGAAACAGAGGCTCAGGTACAACAGAAATAATAATTTTATGCAGTGGAATAATATATCCAGCTTATTCACTGTTTTCGCAGATACCAGTTAAATATATGCAGACATTTCACCTAATGCTATGCAACTTGTAAAATATCAGCACAAATTAATAACTGCCAAAACACCAAATAAAGGATGTTGATGTAATCTTTAATTCCTAGTATTAACCTTGTCTTCTTGCAAATGAAATTCTTCTGTTAAGGGAACAGAAATAACTTTGATGTTGTTTATGTCAGCCAGTACCTGCAATAACAATATATCTCACATCAACACGTTGACTAACACTTAAATGTCTAAATTTTTGATAAAAATATCTAAATTCAGTTAAAGCAAGATTCGTTCATTTCATTCATTTATTATTTTCTCCAAACCTTTGCAGATGATAATACATAAATAAAGTCACATGATATATAGGAAGGAGAGGAGAGAGGCACATCTAGATAAACTAATATTGTGCCCCTTAAGTTACATCAGTATAAACAAAAACTTGTAATTTTTTAGTAAAAAAGTAAAGGAAAACTTATAAAAAAGCTCGGTAAAATGTCAAAAGAGATGATATTTCATTTAGTATTGAGCAAGGTACCAGCGTAAAGGCGCTTTTCTAAACATCTTTTTAGATGGTTTGTCTCTGATTAATTGTGGAATACTATTCCAAAAAAATCTTCCAATAACGCTCGGGGAGAATCTCCTGAGATTAGTTTGAAAATTATGAGGGTATGACTACTTGATTAGATGATGCACTGCAGATAGTGAAAAACAAACACCACCGTGGGAAAGTACTATTCAAAAGCTTTGATTTGAATGGTCACACCATAGGATTTCGTCCACGCTGACACAAAAGTTGGAATGGGAATCATGGATTTATAGTTGAGATGTTAACAGACCTCACCTTGTACATTCCATAAGTTGGTGGCGTAATTAACAGACTTCCTTCACCTGGGGTACAGAACACCCTCACTACCATATCAATGGCCTCATCACTACCCACACCAAGAAATATCTGCTCTTTCCTCACCCCCCTGAACTTTGCTATCTTCTCTTTCAAGTCAAGGTTGTAGGGAGAGGGATAGCGATGCACGTCACCTTCCATTGGAATGCATGATCCATATGAGCATTCATTAGCGTCCAGAAGAATCCCTAGGAAAAGAAAAGAGATACATACATGTATAAACTTTTTCCTTAATAATAAAGATTTCTCGTTACTTAATTATGGACTGATCACCTCATTCCAGGTTGTTATACCATGCATCATTTTTTTTATATCATGCATTAATTATTTTTCCCTCTTCCCACCTCCTACTCTCCATGCTTCTACCCTTTTTATCCTGCCAAATTTTCATCGCTGAGGGGGAACTCCCATGTGAAAGGGACAGGGAAGCTCATCAGAAAGTTTGAATTAAATGCCTAAAGAAGACCAATCTGGGAATGATGCAAACTTTCTTTACTTTTGACCTCTTAAAGATGCAAATGTACCATAATGTTGTAAATGATGGTTGTGAAGAAATTTTGAAGATATCATGCCTTATCGGTCTAGACAACCAACACAGTATGACGGCATTTTTAGGGTAATGGGAGTACCCCTCCCCCTTGATTGGTGCCTTTCCATTCTTCAGGGGCACCCAACGACCGAATGTTTCCAAATACGTCAGAAATGTCTAATATGTATTTCTCTATGCTTTAGAAGCCTGTTTGGTTAATTTGAAGCTGCCCTAAAAAATATTTATCTGTTCGGATATCTTAGGGGAACTTTGGTCACTTCGAAAGTTCTAGGGGGCTTTTTTTCCTCATCCGAAAGTTTTAGCTATCCTGATGGGTATTTTTGAAAGTTCGAGGACATGGAGTAGCCAATACTTTCATAAGAAAATTTTAGGGGACATTTTTTATATACTTGTGCATATCGCAATTTAGCGAAAATACTAGGCAATATAAATGCTCATCCGAATATTATAGGCGTAAAACCTATTCATCCGAAAACGTTAGGGGGTGTAAATTATACGAATGGCACTGAGTCTTCCCTTATGGTTCCAAACAGCAGGATCTAAACTCAGTTGTTCTACTGCATTCATATACAGGATTCATCTTTGTTCCGTTTGTTTGATCGTGTTTATAGCGGAGCTCTCGCGTGCTGAAGGCCCGCTCGCGTAATGTCAGTCAATTTGCCCGGTGCCCGGCCCTTAATGAAAGCCCTGCCTGTGCTCACCGAAATTTTTAGCAGCTTTTAACGACAGACAAAAATTTTAGCGGACAAAAAAAACATTCGAAAATTATGAGACATAAAAAAGGGAACGCATTATTTCCGAAATTTCTAGGGCAACTTCATGGTTTTCGCATTATTTCCGAAAATTCTAGGGCAACTTCATGGTTTTCCGAAAAACTTCGAAAAGTCTAGGGAATCGCTCAGTGATATTTTTCGAAATTTTTAGCCAACCTTCCATCCGAACAGATATTTTACCGAAACATTTCGTTGGGTGCCCCTATTCTTCATTTCATTCTTCATATTGTATTGAAAGACCTCTATTTAGCTTATTGAATTCCACCTGGAAGGAGGCAAGTCAGTTGACTGTTTACAAGGGTGGCTGAGGAGTAGAACTTTGCATCTGATCATGAAACAGCACCAGCCAAGTCATGATCAGAGCAGAATTTTTCATGTTTCCTTCAATGTTAGTTAATTCATGCAATGTAAAAAAAATGTTTAAAAAAAATTGCTGTAGTATTAGAGTCAAATGTTTTTTGTGCCATATAACCCGGTGCACCCAATCGATGAAATTCGACAATCAATAAAATCGATTGCAATCAATATTAATCTATAATAATGAATTGATTGATATCGGAAATTGATGAAAATTGAAGATCGAAAGAGTTGTGAGTATCGATTTTCATCGATTATATCGATTGTGAATCATAATCATTTAATAATGATTTCAAATACATTTTTACTGCGTGCAAGTAATTGTAAGTCTTAACTATTGTAAATTTTTCTCTTCATAAAAGAGATCTATGGTTCAACTGCTGCTTTTCCTCTAAATGTGTCAAAAAATATACAAAAAACTTGATTAAAGGTGTGTCATGAAAACATCTCTTCGAAAAGTCTCCTCAGTTGAAACCTGTGACAAGCTCTTTTTGAATATGCCCCAGTTGTCCTTTCGAGCTCACCACTCGGAATGCCTGTCCTCTGTCGCCGTTTTTCTTCTCAAGGACAAAAAATTCCCCCGTCCTTACTGTAAATGAGCACTCATGGTAGCCCTTCACTACAGGCTCTATTAACAAAACATTCATTTCACCCGTCATTTAAAGACTCTCAAGACTCCGGGAAGACTGATTTAAGTGGCTTGAATCCACACTAATGGATGCGTTATATTTCAATGTATCTGCTTACCCCCGGGGCTTACAGAATGTTGTTATAATTCATAAATTTTTCATTTATTAAAACCAATAATAATCGATAAAATCAATAAAAATCGATACAATCAATGGAACTTGACTTGTGAGTATCGACTTTCATTGATTGATTGAACCAATCGATATTAATCAATTAATTTTTATTGATTACATTGATTATATTGATTGCTTTCCAATGATCGATTTTCATCGATTGGCCAGGCCCGGCATATAAGAATGGTAAAAAAATTAACGTTACTTTCGGATTTCTATGGTATCCCGCGCTTAGTCAAACAATCAAAACTATCATCAACTATCAGAGAAATTTATATTAAAATTGAAGGGCCGAGAGCATGTCCAGCCTATATGACTTTTTAGGCCTTTTTTTATTTTTTCTTGCTCAGATTTGTCCAATTTTGGCATGTGAACTAGAAATTAGTTGCAAAACATTGTTCCGAATTTTTTTCTGTTTTTTTTTTCAGTTGTTTTCAAGAAATACCGTATGCAAAAAAAAAAATCAATCAATCAAAGGCTCCTATTGTAACGCAATATTGCGGTAAGCTTCTGTTTTCACACTGACACGGTTTGATATTTTTTTAAAATTAAACGTAAGGAATTTTGACGAACGCAAAAAAAGTAAAATCACTTTCATAATGTCCAGTTTGAAAAAAAAAAAAAAAGATGCTGAGCGTGATTCGAACCTGGAGCGGTCCGAGCGCAAATCCCCGACCAAACCACTAGACCACCGAGGAACACATGCTCAGTTCAGGCTAAGTTTTATTATTTAAAGCTTGATACGCATCAAAACGCGTATCTCGATTTCAAAATCCTTTTAGATCGAATTTAATGTTGCATTAAAGACTCCAAATGCAAAACGTCTTCCCGCCGGCCAGCAACAACTCACTTCGAGCTGCCCAAAGCTGTATTTCAAGTGCCCGACCACGCACAGCGGACCCATCTACCACTGTCGCAAAGCATGTCGGGAAATCCTACAACAAAACCGAAATGGAGTTCCCGCCCGAAAGTTATTGCGAAATACTATAAGTCTCAAGGCACTTCGGATATCGGGCATTTCGACCACGGCACGGGATGGGAAATGGCCCACAACTCTCAACGCTGCCCCTTTTCTGATCCGAAGTGATTCCAGACTTTCCCGCCGGCTCGTCTTCCCGACCAAGGTCCGTTTTTCACCTCGAGCGCTAAATGGCGCTTCAGACACAAGGAAGGAAAAGAAACAAGACTTGTTTCTTTGAGAAGTGCTAGAGACTTATAGTCCAGTCAACCTATGGTTTGACCCATCACTAATTGCAAAAGAAGGTTTCTCTTCGAAATATAGCTCATACAACTGCTTTGAACAACATACTAAAAGTCCCCCTAAATCGCAGCACGGGAAAGCCTTCAAAATTAACATAATTGATACTCGCGCTCTGCTGCGACATGGAAACAAGGCTGAAACCAGAAGTAGATTGATTTCGCTCGTTAAAAGCATACTTTTTACCGATGTTTTGGGGATTTGCAATAAGAGCGGTAATATAAAACCATTTAGTCATTTGTCATGTGTAAGCTTGAAACCAGGTCCGCATATAAGCCCATAAAGTTAGTCAATTTCCAATGAAGAATATTAGCAGAATGTAACATACTAGAGGGAAAGTTATTCTAATAACTATGAATAGAATGAAAGTAGTTGCTGGTACTTCAAGTCATTTTTATTAGACTATGCTTTTGATATCAATTATCAGACTTGAGTAGTAAAACGAATATTTTACAGGCTAATCGTTCTTCCGAACCTGATACATAAAAAATCATGTGATGCTAAAATACTATTCGCCGTCACTGCCACAGTCTTCTTGAGCCAGGACAGAGGAGTTTGTGCAGCTAGAGCCTTTGCACTGGCCACATGCAGGAGAACATTCCAAGTTGTGCTTGCGGCAGGAACATCGCAGCGTGTTGCATCCCGATGAACAGTTGCATCTCACTATGCGTAGAAGGTTGTCTGGTGCTGCTGGTAAATCCGTCATCACAGGAATCAGCTGGCCGTCTTTCGTCTTCCACCCCCAGTCTTCGGCATTGACTCCTTCCCCTTTCCATTGCAGGACTTGGGCATATACGCGAAAACTATGGAATTTTGCTGCAGCCGATGTCGGGGGGGGGCTATTAGGGTGTATCTGGGTGGTCTTTGTGGCGAGCTTTTCCTGGTAACGTTGATACCGGAGATTGTCGAGACATTGCCCTTCCTTTCCATTGTACAGTAGTGCAAGGGCATTTTCCCCTGCAGCCGCGATTTCTTCTGTTGCTGCAATGCCTTGAAATACCTTCGCTTGCTGCCGGAAATGAGAGGACATGATAAACTTCTTGAGCGATGCACCCTTTCCGATGCCATGAACGCGAGGTGTTGTGTCGCATCCAAGAACCGCGTGAAGAAAGAGGATGTTATCGCATACCTCAGTCCCTAGCTCTGCTTGTACCTTCTTTATATTCCATACACGCTGCCACAAGGAATTGCTCTTTGGCTCAGGGATGAAGAAGAGGTCATGACCATCAGGATCGACGTGGAACAAAAGTAGGATGAGCAGGTCTGTGTCGTCTCCAACAAGTATGGTTGTTCTGGATCTCGCGGACTCTACAGCTGCTTTCACAATAAGAAGATCGGCATCGCCGTCTGCATGGCGCGTCTCACACTGGCGGTGGCTAAGACTTCTGCTCAACATGGTAAGAAAACGTTGCTTGTCCTTGGTATTTGCCAGGAACACATCCTTCTTCGTGGTGACCTTCATGTCTTCCTCGAACGTCACGGTAGTCCCAACCTTGCCCGATGATTCTGTCTCGTGCACCCATGCACTGTCTCGTGAAATAAACATATCAACATAATATTCTGTCCACGACTGTATGTAGGTTCATTTGAACAGTATATATTTTTAATATTTTCATTTTGAAACTAGAAATTGTGAACTTCAATGGGAAACACCATAACGAACAAATAATACAATTCTCAGAGCATGAAAGTCGCTCGAAAGTCGATTAGATGCTTGGATACATTTGTGTTTTATATACAAAAGGCAATTAAGAAGTGTACAGAATTACATTTTGATTCTAAAAGAATTTTTTATTCAGTTTATAAACAAAATATTAACGCCGAAGCGGCTCGTGTAATTTGAGCTTTTTGAAAAACTCACTTGTGCAAATTAATCACAAATTGAACTCAAAACCGTATGATTACCATTACAAACAGAATAATCAACGCTTACCTGCAAATAAGCGCTCCAAAGCTAAGAATCTGATGCAATTTTCTCCACGAATAATAACATGTAGATACAACCACTTCTCTTTCGTGTGACGGCGGGAAAAACGCAGACTGAGAAATCTACATTGTCGGGACAAGCGCTTGCAAACTTTACAAACCTGCTTGCATTGTTTCGCGCCTTTTTTTTGTATATATATTTATAATTCTTTACAAGTTCCGCTACAGTTCTGAACTTTGAGTTTGTATTCTAACAGACGAGTGCTAAAATCGTATTTTTAAATTACATATAAGAATACGAAAACAAAGGAAACGAAAATAACTATGAATTTTCTAGATACCCTTCAAATATCATTTAATACATGTAAACACAAACATTTTCGGCTCAGTAAATCAAATGCTAGTAGTCAGTGATGAATTTAAATTGTTTTATTACTATTTAAACATTTTCTATCAATTACTTGTAAACAGTCATTTTTTTCTAATAAACAAAGCTGAAAATACAGCCGGCAAGACTACAGTGTAAGAAGTACTTAGTGGAGCCTCGTTTTCATGCCGTAAAATTTTGCTTGCCAACTCGACATGAAAAACTCTAATTTTGAACGTGTTCCCCTACTGCGATTTTGGGGGACTTTTTATATGTTATATATTAAGTCTTTCTGGACCTAAAACCGTTGAGATACCTTCTTTTGCAATTAGTGGTAGGTTGACCCCTTTTTTTTCATAGATTGACTGGACTATTAAGGATTTCCGGACTTAATGATGTCTTTCAATCACCGGACGGGCCTCATACACGTTGGCTTACACACACGCTACAGAGGCGATGTGTTGCCATAGTGAGCTCATGATAGATAAGCGAGCCAGGCGTGCGTAAATAACGATATTTTCGTTCAGGTTGTTGGCACTGGTCAGAAGTATTGCAGTCGCGTATTCCCACGGCCATACTGCTTTGAAATGGCTTCGAAATTGCGCTCTGAATGTACAGTCAAAGCACTGGAGGGCCAGAACTCTGCTTTTTTCAGGTGAAATTGGTCAAATTCCTTAGGGTTAATGCAAATTCGACAAGGGCTTGTGATGTTATCCGTTGTACGATAAACGAGGCTATTCTGAGCGAGAAAAAGTAAAAAAAGGCCTAAAAAGTCATATAGGCTGGACATGCTCTCGGCCCTTCCAATTGATAGTTGTAACAAGCTTGATAGGGGTCGTGAAGAACAGACAGTGTAGGCGAGAAAGGAACAACTTAGTCAGCCATGTGCAGGGTCAAAATCACTTCTTTTATTTCTGTGCCCGTGACATGACGTCACGACATGATATTGTTACATCCTCCCCTTTTTTTTTTTTTGAAACGAAAACTGGCATATTCTGCTAATAATGTTCGCGTCGTAATAAAACGAACGACCGTTATAAACGAAACGCATTTGCCATATATAAAAACAAACAAACAAGAAAAAAAATCAACAACAAATGTTTTCCTTAGCCTGAAAATGGCGTGTTGTTCGATCAAAACGGTTGATCAGATAAGGCAAAACGAGTTCAGTGTTTCCGTTCTGCATCACTGTGATAGTTTTAACCTCAAATGGGGTGTCCTTGTCCATTTTGTGATCATTGACTGATTAGTATCTCACATAGTCTTTCATTTTGACTGGGGCCTTGACTGTGCGGCCGGACCTGGTCTGGGTGACCTCAGCTTGTGGGACAGGCTCCTGTTCGCTGCAGGTTAGCTGTTGGATCGGTGGGTGCGACTCCTGTTCGCTGCGGGCGTCTGATTTGGTTTCATTGTGTTCTTGGTTCAGCTCCGTGCGGTCCTCGCCGAGGTGCTGCCCTGGTGGTTCATGAGTCTTCACAAGGTGTTGCCGGTTCCGTCTGTACGTAGTCCCCCCGGCCGTGACTTCGTACGACCTCTTGTCTAGGCATTGAGTGACTTCGCCTTTTGCCCATGATTTCTTTCCAAGCTGAAAAGGTTTTATGCGGACTGTGTCGCCTGGCTTTAGGGGTTGTAGATCTCTGGCAGATGTGTTGTAATATTTCGCCTCCCCTTGTTGATTAAGCTTTAGTTGCTCTGTCTCAGCTTTGGGGGGTGGACCTTTTGCTTCTAGCAGAGACTTTGTGACTGGCAAGAGTGTCCTTGTCCTTCTTCCCATAAGTCTTTGGGCTGGGCTCGTCTGTACGCCCTGTGATGGCACATTTCGGAGATTCAGCAAGGCCAAATACTGATCTTCTCCGCTTTGCAGACTTTACAGCTGACTCGACCTTGCCGTTTGCCTTGCTGTGATGTGGGGAGGAGGTGGTGTGAGTAATTCCCCAGTCTATGGTAAACTTCCGGAACTCTGCAGAGGCACACTGCGGGCCATTATCTGTGACAAGATGAGAAGGGATGCCATATCTCGCGAAGTGAGCCTTCAATTTCTTTATTACTGCCTTGGATGTCGCATCTGACTGGAGGAGATCAATTTCCCAGAAGTTTGACCTGTAGCAGACGGTGATGAGATAGGTTTTCTCCTTAAAGGTAAATAGGTCTGAGCCAACTTTCTCCCATGGTCGCTCTGGCACTGGGTGAGACACAAGCGTCTCTTTTGGTTGTGAAGTCTCAAATTCCCTGCAGGTTTCGCATGTCTGGATCCATGCCTTTATTTCTGCATTCATTCCTGGCCAAAATATACTCTCTCGTGCTCTCCTTAGGGATCCCTCTACTCCCAGGTGACCGGTATGAATTTCTCTTTTGATTCTGGATCTCATGCTCTTGGGGATCACCAGCCTTTCTCCCCTGAAGATCAGTTCATCAGCGACCGTTAGCTCGTCACGGAAGCTAAAGTAGGGCGTGACTACTGGGGAAAGGGTAGATTTGTCTCCAGGCCAGCCTTGCTGGATGGTGGCCTTCAATTGTTGGAGGGTCGGGTCTTCATTGGTGTGGTGACATAACTCCTGAATCCTCTCGTCTGACATAGCTAGGTAGTTAACGGCATTTATGGTCTCGAACTCGTCCTGACCCTCGTGGTTGGCCCTGGGCAACGAGGCCCTGCTTAGAGTATAGGCTAAGTACATTTCTTTGCCTCTTTGGTACTTGACTTCGATGTCATAGTTTAGTGCACGGACCAGCATGCCTTGCAGTCGTCTGGGAGCTTTGTCGAGTGGCTTTCTTGTTATGCTCACTAGGGGCTGGTGATCAGAGTACACAACTACATGGCGGCCGTACGTGAACTGGTGCCATTTTTCCAATGAGTAGACAACCGCCAGCATTTCCTTTTCGATCGGTGCATATCTGGTCTCTGTGTCACTGAGAGACCTGCTTGTGTACGCTAGGGGATGACCGTCCTGGAGGAGCGCCGCTCCCAGGCCCTCACCACTTGCATCACACTGAATGCTCAGTTGTTTCGCTGGATTGAAGTAGGCAAGTACAGGGGCTTGCGTCAGTAGTTTCTTCACCTCTTCAAATGCTTTGTCATGTACTCTGTCCCATGACCACTCGACGTCGTTGTGGGTTAGGGTGTTGATTAGCCGCATGACGTCGGAGAGCCGAGGGATGAATCTTGACAGGTAGTTGACTGTTCCCCGGAGTCGTTCGACTGCTCTTTTATCAGTGGGCGGTTTCATTTGCAGGATTGCATCTATCTTCGTTGAATCCGGCTTTAGGCCCTCACTGCTCACCACATGGCCCATGAAAGGGATTTCTGTGAGTCCAAACCGGCACTTTTCTTTGTTCAGTGAAATGCCCGTTTCACAACAGCGCGAGAGAAATTGGCATACACGTGCATCGTGTTCCTCGTCAGAGCGGCCCCATATGATCACATCATCTGCAATGCATCGAACGCAGGGTAGGCCCTCCAAAGCTTGGTGGAGTCTCTTCTGGAATATTTCACTACTGACCTTGAGTCCAAACGGTAGTTGGAGCCATCTGTACCGGCCAAATGGTGTGGCAAAGGTAGTTAGTATACTGGATTCATCGTCAAGTTCGCAGTGGAGGTATCCCGCTTTGAGGTCGCAGACAGAGAACTTTTGAGCTCCAGTGAGTTCCGGGAGAACATCCTCCAAGACTGGAAGTTTGTACTGTTCTCTCATGAGTACTTCATTGAGCGGTCTTGGGTCGATACAGATCCTTATTCCTGACTTCTTCTCGGCCACCGACATCTGACTTACCCATTCAGTGGGTTCGTCGACGGGTACTAGAACACCAGATTCGGTTAGTCGCTCCAGCTCGGCCTTCACTGCTGCCTTTCTTGATTCAGGCAAAGTACGCGCACCACGGACCACTGGAACTGCATTGGGCATTGTGGTTAAGTGGACTTTCTTCCCTGGCAGTATGCCAGTCTTTCCTCTGAAGGCCTCGGGGAACTTCTTATGTTAGAGAGCTTCCAGCGAAGTTGTGACTGCGTTTACGTGCTTAAAATGGTTGTAGTTCACAGTTATGAGACCCATCTTCTCTGCAGCATTGCGACTGAGTAGTGGCGTTAGCTCCTCTTTCACGATGACGAAGTCAACATTGAACTTTTGTCCAGTCTTGACGTTTCTGGTCCTCAACTTGCATCTTCCCAGGGCTTGAATGGTGGAACCATTCCACATCTGGAGCTTCACTGTCTCCGGACGTAGTGGCAGATCGTGAAGATGACGTTTTGGCAGTATGTTCACAGTTGCGCCGCAGTCTACCTGTAGCTTCACTGGTTTGCCATTGACTTCCATTTCGCAGTAGATGGGTTGATGATCGGACTGCACTGAGTTGATGCTTGCATGATCAGAAGTGGTGACTGTGCTAATGCTGCTCACTGAGCTACTGGACGAATCTGGGCTATAATCTGGTTGCACAGCATGCACTTTTTTCTTCTTGCATTCCTGAGATGCTGCGAAGTGATTCTTCAGACCGCAAGCAGTGCACCGTTTCCCCCAGGCTGGGCAGACTTCCTTTTTCATGATATGAGTTTGAGTGCAGAACTTGCATCTTTTTGTAGGTGGCGATTGATAAGAGGAGAGTTTGCGGGAGGTATCTTCCTCGGTTTTCTCCTTTCTTGCGTTCTTCCTGTCACGGTTTTTCTTTCCTTTGACGTTTTCTTTTCCAGTTACACGGTTTACTTCTTCTTCACTTTTTATGGCTTTCATTTGCTTTGATGTGGCTTCCTTTGCTCGACAAATTTCGATCGCCTTGTTCAGCGTTAGAGCATGCGTTGAAATGAGCGCTTCCCGCGTTTTGTCCTCGGTGACGCCAAGAAGAATACGATCCATAATTAATTTGTCCTTCATGCAGTCGCAGAAACCACATGTCTTGGACATATTTCTCAGAGTGGAGACGTACTGGTCGATGACTTCGCCGGGCTCCTGGTTCCGACGATTGAATTGAAAGCGTTCAAAAAACTCTTGAGTTTGGCCGAGGAAGTGCTGTTCAAACTTCGTTATTATGTCAGCCATTTCGTTTCGATCTTCCCCCTCGGTGAACTTGAATCCGTTGTAAATGCGTAAGGCATCGGTACCGATACTGTGCAGCAGTAGGGCACATTTATAGTCTTCAGGTTGGGTGCCAAGGCCTGCTATAACGCAGTAATTCTCCCAGGTCTGTCGCCACATCTTCCAGTTGTCTGCAGTGTTGACATCAACCACGAGTGGTGAAGGAGGCGAGATCTGCGGACGTCTAAACGCAGCGATTTGTGGAGGAGGAGGAGGAGGAGGAGGAGGAGGAGTTGTGGCGCTAGAATTGTCTGCAGAAATGTTGTCCGTGTTGGAGGTCTCAGGAGGAGGCATTGCAAACAGATTGCGAGGTTCAGCGAACAAGATGCAACAATAGGTAAAGGTCTATAGGCAGGTTTTGAACGACCAAGAAAGCTGTCAACAAAACTACTCACTGTTCGGCGTCTCAGTTGGAAATTAATCATCCATTAGCAATCTACAGGGCTGTGTGAGTCTTTTTGACCGACCGCTGCCACCATGAAACAAGCTTGATAGGGGTCGTGAAGAACAGACAGTGTAGGCGAGAAAGGAACAACTTAGTCAGCCATGTGCAGGGTCAAAATCACTTCTTTTATTTCCGTGCCCGTGACATGACGTCACGACATGATATTGTTACAATAGTGCATAATTATGGGGCGCCAAACTAGTCAATATTGTATGTGTTTTTATGTGGTCAACTCGACTTTTTATATGCTCAATTCGACTTTTTATGTGGTCAACTCGACTTTTTATGTGGTCAACTCGACTTTTTATGTGGTCAACTATTGACTTTTTATATGGTCAATTCGACTTTTTATATGCTAAACTTTTGCATTTGAAATTAGGGCCACTAATGCATTGCGAACGAACTCAAAGAAAGATGGCTGCCACCAGAAACGTTGTCTGTGCCTTTGAACACGAAATATGGCTGGAAACCCTACAAGAGAAAGAAATGAATGTGCGCTGTTTTTATTCTTTGATAACTTCAAGTTACTGCTTTCAACAATAGCATCATTTGAAGAAGCAGAACGATCGAATAGCTTGTGTTTGGAGGATATTGAACAGGCTGCTGATCGACTGATAGCTGCTGCAGAGACCATTCAGTTGCTCATTGCAGATATCGAAAACAATAACGATTTAAACGATGTGACATCGATTCTGAATATGACTTTGACTAAGGAACTTGAGTGATCAACTACAGCAATACAGAAACAGAAGGTCCGGCGCGATTGGCGAAAGGGAATATAGAAGCCCAACTGCTGCCACAGGGCATGGTCCAGGGCACCCACGATATGTTATAGAGGAAGACCAAATTCAGTTTTTAAGAGAACTGCATTTCCCGTGGAAAAAGATATCCGACTTACTTGGTGTAAGTGAGAGCACCCTTAGAAGGAGAAGATTGATGTATGGCATGACTGAGCGAAGAGCAGTCAAGCTGGACTCAGATTTCAGATACTGATTTCGAGAAAATTGTGCAAGAAATCCAGGAATTAACTCCTAATATCGGGCAAGCACGACTTTTGGATGCTTTGAGGAGTAGAGGACTAAATATTCAACGACAGAGAGTGAGAAATTGTCTTCATACCCTTGATCCTGTTGGCACAGCTTTACGGTGGCATTCAGCAATTTACAGAAGAAAGTATAGTGTTCCAACACCAAACGCCCTGTGGCACATTGACAGTAATCACAAACTTATCAGATGGAGGCTCATAACTCATGTGTGCGTTGATGGATATTCTCGCCTCATAATTTATGCCCACTGTTGCAACAACAATAGAGCAGATACAATCCTAGAGCAATTTATCAGAGGTGTCAACAGCTATGGATTACCATCTAGAGTAAGAAGCGACTATGGTATGGAGAATTTTGAAGTGGCCCAATTTATGTTAGAGCAGAGAGGCGTTGATAGGGGAAGCATTATAACTGGTAGTTCTGTACACAACTATCGCGTGGAGAGAGCCCACAGAGATATTTACTCAGGTGTACTTTGCTTCTTTGCAAGAACGTTTGCCAACTTGGAGGATAATGAACTATTTGATCCTCTCAATGAGTTGCACTTATTTGCATTACATTATATATATACTCCCAGAATTAATAAGTGTTTACAGGAATTCAAAAGCCAGTGGGAAAACCATCCCCTGTCTTCCGAGAGGAATCGTTCTCTTCTTCAATTGTATACAGCTGGGATGCTTGAAAATGAGCATTCTTGCCGGTGTCTTTGATCCTAATAGAATACATGATTATGGATTCGATCCCTCAGGACCGTTCCCTGTGGAGGAGGAAGACTATCAGGTGGTAGTTCCAGAAACAAGTTTTCCAATTTCTGAATTTAGTTTTATCGACTGAGTCGATAAGGTAAATTGACCACCATAAAAAGATTCAAGTAGCTGACGTTTCGAGCGCTAGCCCTTCGTCGGAGCGAATCAAGGAATTGTGGGTAGTGTGTGGTTTTATATAGTAAGCGGTGGAGCTACGCTATTGGTGGAAATTTGGTGACGTGAAAAACAAATGTAAATTAGTTGAATGAAAAGCGTTCGTTGATTCCGTGGGGTTTGAGAGTGCCGATTTGAAAGATGATTTTTTGTTCTAGGTTTTTACGGCTTTCTGTGTTACCCTGGTGTAGGGAAAGGCCGCAGATTGTCATGTGTTGTTTAGAATGGTTAGTAAGATTAAAATGGCGCGCGACTGGTTTGGATGCGTCTTTGTCATTTTTTTCAACGTCTCGGAGATGTTCACGAAAACGGTCGCCCAGTCTCCTCCCTGTTTTGCCAATGTATATCTTTTTGCAAAAAGTACATGTTATGCAGTAGATAACATTTACGGAGGTGCATGTAAAACGATCAGTGATTTTAATAGATCGTTTAGGTCCTGTTATTTTGTCAGCGTTGTGAATGATCAGCAGATGGCAGACTTGAAAAATCAATGCAATCCTTTACAAGAAGATGACAGAAGTGGTGCAAATACATATCTGGATTGTTTAAGAATTCTGTTTTCTATGATTTAAACACAAGTTAAAAACAGTCAAGTTAAAAGGTCTTAAAAGTGAGATTGTATTGTCAAAGAAGATCATATTTTGTGTAAAAAAGAAATAAACATTTAAGAACTACATTCAAAACAAAATGGCTTTTATTCAACAGTGAGTATAATTTGGTATCAGTTGATGTAATTCAAGTCGATGTAAAATAAAACAGATTACTTGAAATGCCAACAAAAGAACAGTATGTTAAAAGTCTTCAAATCAAAATACTTTGATAATAAAGTTGAAATTCATTAGACTTAACAAAAACGGGTCTTCAAACTATTGTTTATCTATAATATGCTAATCTGTATTTATTGAGTTACATGTAGTTAATTCTCCTTCCATGCACTTTAAACAGTTACTGCATTGCACAACTGCAAGATCATACAGACATACATTTCGTATATTTTGTTAATAAAAAACAACAACAATAAAACCATGTGCAATTGCCATGATAACACAACAATAGCCTTGTTGTGGTGTTTCATTTCTGCCATAGCAATGACTTGTGTTATACATAACAAGCCTACCTAACCAATTTAACTCAACCATAACAGCAATTAACCTAACAGTCCGGGAAATTTTCATGAAGGCAATCAAACCAAAGACAGTAACTTTATGCTATTTCGTTACACTATGTTCATTTCCCAACTATCTGAATTTAAAATTGACATAAATTCTTCTCTAAGCTCGCAAAAGCTAGAGTATGTGCTTGGCACCTCTAAGGTAAAACCACACGTATGAGCAATAGGACTTCTCTGAAGACCTTCGTTATTTGCGAAAGATATTGTCAACGTGTCAGTAACAAGAACATCAGATGCAGTAGTAAATCTCAAAAAGGTGGCAAGTTTTGCTTCATCAAGTCCTCTTATGAATCTCTTGAGGTGAGCCATGGTTTCAGTCTCAGCAGCCGTAGCTGGATTGGCTTTCAGTAGAGCAATTACTTTGACATTAGTTGGTATGATGGCAGAATATAATTGATTTGAGCTTACATCGGGAAAATATATTTTAAGGCGGAACACAATTGGCTGCCAGCAATCAGCTACATATTGAGGTTTTTGCACTATCTCCTTGTGGGCAACCTCCTTAATTATTTCTGCTACATTGTCAGGTTTAACCCTTTCACTCCCAGAGTCAATTATGGAGACATGTAGTGTAGTTCTAACTTTTGATTCTGTGGACGAAAACCTATGGTGTGACCATTCAAATGAAACCTCTTTAGCAGTACTTTTGCATGGTACCATTTGTTTTTCAATATTTTACAAAATGAAATTTGGGATTTTTCTTGAATTTTGATGTTTGGCACTCTTGGGAGTGAAAGGGTTGACGTTTCATTTGCTATCAAATGCTGACAAAAAGTCGAGCACCTCCGTGCTGTTACACTCAATGCTATTATTCAAGCAGCCTTCTATTACACTAGCTCCAGACTGAGAAACGTAATGCTTGAAGGAATCTTGCAACAATTCACAGGTAATACTTCCCTCCCCAGAAAGACAACCTGCAAGAAAGGCCTTGCTTATCTTATAGGGAAAATAATGACTTTCCATGTATCCTTTAACAAGTATTCTTCCAACCGCTTCCCACTTTGGTCTGTCAAAATCATGCCTTATATAGGGAACCCTCTCTGTCTCGCCTAGCATGTGGGATTCATAACATTCTTTCCAAAACAACGAAAACACTTCCCTTAAGACCCCACTACCCTGTCCAGCTTCTTCGTGACCATGCTGATTTATAATTATGTCGATTAAACTTGACTGAAATATGGATGGATCTGCAAAGATCTCAAGCATATCATCCCTCACAGGAGACCTGTGAACTCTTATTACTTTAGTTGGCACTTCACCATCAGTGGATGGTGCAGTGGGTGTTATATCGTCAATATTTACTACAGCTTGATCATTGTCAATACGTTGATTGTTCCAAAATGATAGTTTGAAATGGATTATATGTTTCAGACAACATAATTTATTTCACAATAGATAGATTTCTGAGCCATCAATTCAACTAGACATTCAATGTGTGGTTCCCGAAAATATCCATACCTTCCCCGTGGAGCGTTATTGGAATTCTGAGGGGGAGGGGGATCTTAAAAGCCAAAGTTTTAAGTAAAGTATGAAGCCAAATTGGAATTTCCAGAGGGATGGGGTGTCCAAACTAAAATACCCTCTGTGGTGGGGTTGGAAATTTTCTGGAACAACACAATGAAAGCAATTCGTTTACATACATACGCACATGTATACTTATTATTGATTACTGGAAGTTTGTTTTCAGGTATAGTGTTTTTGAAGTGGAACAGGGATACCCCCCATTTTAGCTATGAGACATGTGCCTGCCTAATTGTTTTATCTTTGTGTGTGAAACTTGAAATATTTTGCCACAGAATCAATGGAAAGTTTGTTCGGAGTGATCCTTGTGGTGACTTATCGACTAAAGCAGTTGAAAAGAAACCTGAAATGCAGGCTTGATCGGGATTCGAATCCATAAATATATAGTTTATATAGTTTGTAGTTGGTCACTTACCTTAAGGTATGCAAAAATAATATCGTTCCTTGGAAGTTGGCTTTCAATGTTCCTTTTCAAGGCAAGGGGACTCCATTCTTTATTAAAAGGGAACTCATGAATAATTAGGCCCCTCTCCTTCAGCTTAACTTTGCTGACATGACTTGGTACTTGGCTGGTATAAGGGTTTGGTATTATCACCAAGTCTTTATGGACGATGGTCTTACAGTGTATTTGGTCACCCATACTTTTTTTCACGGGCCGCGGAACTCGTGGAAGCTCGTTTTTTGTTTGCTTTTCCCCCACGGCGTTAAGAAAACCTGGACCGGATCACGGAACGGATCACGGATCGGATCACGGATCGGATCATGGTAGAACCCATAATAAAATAAGGTCAAAACAACATTTTTTTTAATAATCAAGTATTTTCTTTTATAACAATACTATTTGTTTACTATCACTTTTTCAATTTTTTCTTTCCTGGCTGCTATTGAAAATCCATTTAACTCATATTAATAATAGACCGAGTGGGAACCGACCTATCTTTTCTTTTTTAAACGTAACAGGAATAGTAGTAACAGTACAAAAAAATGTAATTTGTTTGACCTACAATCACTTTTTCAAATTTTTCTTCCTGGCTGCTATTGAAAATATATTTAACTATTAAGCGTATTGTTAGGTGGGTCTGTGGATTAAAATCGGCATTCTTTGCCACGATACATCGGGAAAGGAGGTGGTAATGCGTTGGCCCGAAATGAACCTGAAGTTTTCCATCTTTCATGAATGAGCGATACTCATTTGTTGACGCTATGACGTCATTTGGAGGCTCGGGAATTTCACCAGGGATGCGAATTGCAGATTCAAATTGCAGATGCGAATGCAGACTCGCAGCCGTAGCACTTGACGGCTTTGGAATCCTTCAGCCATTTCAGCTTATATTGCCGTTTTTTGAAAGATCGCTGCTGTTTTCGACAATAGCTGCCGATGGTGCCCTATTTGGTCGTTGCCTTTTGGGGAGTCTTCCGGAGATCACGGTGACTGGCCCTCTCCATACACTGTTTAAACTCAGCAACAGTTGGCGGGTACGTCTGGACAAGTGTTGTAGTCTTTCATCTGAGTTTAAAGATATGTAGTGAATCATACAAACTGAACACTGATCACAATATAAAAAAGCATATCACCTTGTCCAGCCGAGAGGCCACGATGGCAGCGATGAGACTCCCACCAGCGATGCGACTTGTAAACTTAAACATAAACAGGTCTTTGGCGGGATGTCAGCGGGACTCTGAGCGGAAACATTATTTTGCCTTGTCACGCAAGACGTCATGCTTTTCAATCTGACTGCACTCAGCGAGTTAATTAACTGGGATATTTTTTAGCAAATCGGTTAAAAATCCCCCAAAGCTAAACTCAGTAAAAGGGTCTTTTAAATAAATTACCTGGGTTAACTTTAAACTGTGCATTGGAACGAGTTAAGAAATGTAAAACCAACAGTGCGTGATCATGTTGTTTATTTTCGAACCTCTTCTTTTTCTGAGACTCTTCTAAAACAGCTTTAAGAACAATAGAGACGCAGAGAACAGCCATAAACGACTGCGTGACCCGTGGAATTCTCTTAAAATTTTGCGACACATTAAAGCTCGATCCGTGATCCGATCCATGATCCGGTCCGTGATCCGGTCCGTGATCCGGTCCGTGATCCGGTCTGTGATCCGGTCCGTGATCCGGTCCGTGATCCGGTCCTGGTTTTCTTAACGCCGTTTCCCCCACGTGCGTTGAACGTTGGAAATCGTTGACTATAGTACTACTCGAAGTACTGTTGGTAGCCGTTGATGCTGCCAAATTTTGGATATCATTACCCTGTAGGTTTCCAAGTGCTTGCGTGGCAATCCTCGGTAGGAAAAAAGATGGCGACTGGTACATTTACCCATAATTCTTAGCGCAAAAAAACCTTAACAACGTTCATAAAAATGTAAAGAAAAGTTATAAAATCTTCAAACCTAGTCTACACATTGTCCTTAGTACTGGAACAAATATTGTAAAAATTTGGCTTTCTTTGTGCCTTATGTGCTGTGTTAGGTCCGCAAGGTATTGTGGTAAAATGAACAGCCGCCATCTTTTTTCCTACGGTGGATTGCACACGTAGAAGATATGTGTTGAATGTCTTTGTTGTTGGCAGCCATCTTTGTTTGAGTGCGGGCGCAATGCATTAGCGGACCTCATTACAAATGCAAAAGTTGAGCATATAAAAAGTCGAGTTGACCATATAAAAAGTCCACAGTTGACCATATAAAAAGTCGAGTTGACCACCTAAAAAGCCAATAGTTGACCACATAAAAAGTCGAGTTGACCATATAAAAAGTCGAGTTGACCGTATAAAAAGTCGAGTTGACCAAATAAAAAGTCGAGTTGACCATATAAAAAGTCGAATTGAGCATATAAAAAGTCGAGTTGACCACATAAAAACACATACAATATTGACTAGTGTGGAGCCCCATACATAATAGTTGATGATAGTTTAAGATCTGTCTTCATAGTTTTATATCAACATAAACAGAGTTACCTTCACTGTAATCATCTCTTGCACATCTGTATGGAGTCAATTTGAGAATGTTCGGCCTCACAAGGCGCTGTAAATCAACTTTTTTACTCATTCTGGTTTCAACGAGAGCCACGTGGGAACGATTTTTGGCATAACTGCATGTCATGATGCAATCCGCGACCTCGACCGAGGAAGCCTAGGTACGGATATCTGAATCCCTGGTACTACACTTATTCGTACAGCGGTAATAAAAAACAAACAAGATGGCGGCTTTCGAGTTCAAGGGAAGGAAGCAGAAAGAATCTTCATCGGTAATTCAATTATTTAGTGAGGCAGTCTAGATATATTGTGTTAATAACACTATTGATTTATTTTCTTTAGTCTAGGGTGCTTTTATCAGTCATAACTACGCTACTAAGTAGGTAAGTAAGCGAGATTATTTAATCGATTTACACGCCCTTCATCAACTGTTCCAGGTTTGTGATTAATCGAATCTTATGTTTGGGTTACTATTAATTACTTCTCTGTTTTAAAGACAGATAATCCTCTAACACTTAATAAATTCACCCTCACAGATTATACCTTATTTTTAGAATCAAGTTGGAAACTAGATAAAGTTTCTTTTTTATTTATAATTAAGGAAATGAGGGTCAGATATCAACCCAATACGGTATTTACACTGAATGATTTTCAGTGCAAATCCATAAAATATTACCACTGATGTTGCAGGGTATTTTGCAGTAGTATAACATGTATGGTATAGCACAAGTGCACAGTATTATGCATGGCATCAACCTCATTACCTATACGCCTCAGGCGTGAGTCTCAAGCCTACGAGTCCAAAACTCCAATCTCATGCCTACTCGTGCCTGTATAGCAATTTCTCACGCCTGTCTTAACTAGTCGCATGATCCAATTAACAATATAGTTACGTTCATGAAAATATGGAAATCGGAAATCCTGGCACTCCCACGAAAAATTCTCATGCCTATCACTCGGAAAAAGTCAGCAGGTATACATTACCAGGGTCTCTCTTCTTCCCGTCTCCTGGAGTGAGAGAGCATTCCCAAACATACTGCATCAAGAGATATTTGCTACACTAACTGTAAGCTAGCTAGGGTCATGAATGGTCTTTTAAAAAATATGGGTCTTGCAGGAGCCCTCGTTTGTTTAAACAGTTCCCTCTATCTTGGAATCTTGGTCTCGGGATAGTTTAAGTTTTAGTCCATATTAATATGTAATACATTTTATCAAAACGAAAGAATAGCAAACACAACTAGCCTGGCATGCATGATAATCAGTTTAATTTGAATTTGTTTTGTCAGTGACAATGTGGAAAGAAGAGAAATTGAAAAGGAAAGGCTGCAACATGGTCTAAGACAAAGTGATGAAAAACTGAACAGAGAAGTAGAAAGTAAGATACTGAATGAGAGTGCATATAGGGGTGGGAAACTAGGAGAGAAAACATGGGAACTGGGAAAAAAGGGATGGGAACTGGGAGAAAAAGAGATGGGAACTGGGAAAAGGGATGGAAACTGGGAAAAAAGGGATGGAAACTGGGAAAAAAAGGGATGGGAACTGGGAAAAAAAGGGATGGAAACTGGGAATAAAAGGGATGGGAACTGGGAAAAAAGGGATGGGAACTGGGAAAAAAGGATGGGAACTGAGAAAAAAGGGATGGGAACTGGGAAAAAAGGGATGGGAACTGGGAAAAAAGGATGGGAACTGGGAAAAAAGGATGGGAACTGGGAAAAAAGGGATGGGAACTGGGAAAAAAGGACGGGGACTGGGAAAAAAGGGATGGGAACTGGAAAAAAGGGATGGGAACTGGAAATAAAAGGGATGTGAACTGGAAACAAAAACGGAATGGGAACTGGGAAACAGGCATGGGAACTAGGAAAAAAGGGATGGGAACTGGGAATAAAAGGGATGGGAACTGGGAAAAAAGGGATGGGAACTGGGAATAAAAGGGATGTGAAACTGGAAGAGAAAACACAGAAACTGGAAAAAAAAAATATGAGAACTGGGAGAAAGGGAGAGGGGACTGAGGAAAAAGTGGCATTTGTTTAATATTCTACAACAAAAAAAGCCCAAAGATGCAGGACCTGCCAAGGAGGGTGGAATGGGAGGTGGGGTGAGGGTGGAGTAGGAGGGGTAAGCATGGAGTAGGAGGGGTGAGCATGGAGTAGGAGGGGTGAGCATGGAGTAGGAGGGGTGAGGGTGGAGTAGGAGGGGTGAACATGGAGTAGGAGGGGTGAGGGTGGAGTAGGAGGGGTGAGCATGGAGTAGGAGGGGTGAGGGTGGAGTAGGAGGGGTGAGCATGGAGTAGGAGGGGTGAGGGTGGAGTAGGAGGGGTGAGGGTGGAGTAGGAGGGGTGAGGGTGGAGTAGGAGGGGTGAGGGTGATGGGGTATAGGGGAGAGGAAAAGTCTTCATTTAAATACCCCCCCCCTCCCCCTTAAAAGTGCTCTGCTTATTAAATGGTCATAAAATTATATCGTATTTATATATTTTACATATCGTCTTTCATTAGTTTTATCTTGTTATCTTTTATTCTTTTGTTTCTCTTAAATTTGAATTGTAACGTTTCATCTTATATTTTTAAAATCTAACGTCTTTCCATTGTAATCTTATATCCTTTTGTTTCTTGGAGATTTATATTGTTACATTTTTCTTGTAGTCATTTTATTCCCTGAAGAAGTCAGGCCGTGCCTGAAATATTGGAAAGAATATTATAATCCCAGTTGTAAAGTTAGCCTTGCTTTATTAGTTCTTTCGTATTTATATCAAATTTGCTGACTAGATCCACCAGGATCCCACGCTTTTGCATTGTCCGTTGGCCCTTGCAGATAATTTCCAAAGTGTTCATAAAATTAGAAATTAATGCCTTATGGGTTAGTGGGAGGAAATGTTTATGTTTGCATCATTTAGTTATATTTTTATTTTTAAGAATGTTAAGTCATCAGTTTTTGAATGAATGCCTTTGTAAGGTAGCCAAATTTGTAATAAAGGCAACAGGCATTTATTCAATGAAATACCATGACAATGATTTTTTTTTTTTCAGAACACCAAGAACATTTGAAGTCAAGCATTCAAACATTTACTGGAATCTCTACAAGAATTGCAGGTTTGGTGTTCATTTTTTGATTTTAATACATGCTTGCTCACTAAAGAATATAAAAAAAAATTATTACCACAGGATATCACATCTGATAGTCACGGTGTGGTTGTTGAGTTGTTAGCACATTGACTTTCTATCAGAAGATCAATAGTCTGAACTTAGTACCTGAGTGTTGTTGTTTTCTTAGACAATGGGGCCTATTGCTTAATTACCTAAATATTTTATAACAAATTGATTACTTTGCTTTATTGTCTGTTTACAGCATCCCTTGAAAAAACAAAGGCTTTGAGAGAAAATCTTTTAGCATGCAAATCATTACTGCACTGCAAGAGAGAAGAACTGAAGAAGTATTGGATGGATGGATTGGAGTATAATGAAGTCCTTAATCTCTTGGATAGAATGTGAGCAATAATCAAGTTTGGTTGTTGTGATGCATGTGGCTTCTATCACACCTCACAGGGGCAAAAACATATCCCTTCTTTTTCATGGTCTTTTGCAAGATTCGTGGTTTAGCAATTAGCAAACTAAATTTACTAGACTTGACTTTCCTCCTCTGGGTAGAGTTGTGGTTGCCCTGTTTTTAGGATGACGCTGATTTCATGTACAATTCATTCTTTGATGAATTAAAAGATTTTTTTTTGTAAATTTATCTTTTCTTAGAGACCAGGTGAAGAATGTCCCAGAACAGATTGAAAAATACAAGAAAAAGAAATATTACCTTCATGCTACAGAACTTCTTGTCTCCACAGGTGCACTATGACTAAATATGATTTCTTCTCTAAACTGCAGTTGAACCTTCCATATTTATAAGTGACCACCCAAAATGGTCACAATCGCTCATGAGAGGTGGTCGCTTAGGAGAGGTGATCGCTTATGAGAGGTGGTCGCTTATGAGAGGTGGTCACTTATGAGAGGTGGTCGCTTAGGAGAGGTGGTTGCTTACGAGAGGTGGTCGCTTATGAGAGGTGGTCGCTTATGAGAGGTGGTCCCTTACGAGAGGTGGTCGCTTATGAGAGGTGGTCGCTTATGAGAGGTGGTCCCTTACGAGAGGTGGTCGCTTAGGAGAGGTGGTCGCTTATGAGAGGTGGTCACTTAGGAGAGGTGGTCGCTTTTGAGAGGTGGTCGCTTAGGAGAGATGGTCGCTTTTGAAAGGTGGTCGCTTATAAGAGGTGGTCGCTTAGGAGAGGTGGTCGCTTACGAGAGGTGGTCGCTTATGAGAGGTGGTCATTTAGGAGAGGTGGTCGCTTTTGAGAGGTGGTCGCTTATGAGAGGAGGTCGCTTTTGAGAGGTGGTCACTTATAAGAGGAGGTCGCTTTTGAGAGGTGGTCACTTATAAGAGGAGGTCGCTTATGAGAGGTTTTGACTATAGTGATTTGACTGGAAAAAAATTGGTATTTTGGAAAAGTGGTTGCTTATTAGAGGTGGTCACAGATGGAGGTTCGACTGTATTTTAAAGCACTTTCTCCCTCAAAGGGGGCCTAGATTGAAACAAAAAAGTGCAACTTTCATTTTGCCAAGTATCAATTAACAAACAACACTACGTAAGAGTGTTGCCTAAGAGCTTTCATTTGAATGGTCAAACTTTGGGATTTCCTTCACATATTAAACAGTCACAGTGTAGAAGGTGAGCATACTGGAAGCATCAAATGTGGTATTGATTACCATTAAGAGATTTCACCAACACACTTAAACTGCTTCTGCACTGCAATCTTTAATTTATTTCCTTTATTGTTTAGTGTCACTGCTTGAAGGAAGCTTGTCTGGTGTTGAGGCACTGCGTCATCTCAGACTTGATTTACAAGCAAGGAAGAAGGTGCATTTTAGCGAAAATAGTTCCCAGACACTTACCATTATTTGTCCGTGCCCAGTCAAATAGATTGCACAACCTGGATGGCCCTGGTTTCTGATGCATGAAGCTCCTAAGAGGCATAACTGAGGCTCATTTAGGAGGGGTCATAAGCCATATATCCCATTCATTTTTGGTGTAAATGTTGTGGTTCAAATTTTTCTTTGGTTTGAAAATTTTCAAACCAGTTTAATTTTTATCTTCCTTTGTCTTAGATTCATTATCATATTCTGAGACAAAGGAAAACAAAAATCAAACTGGTTTAAAAAAAATTGAACCAAAGAAAAATTTGAACCACAACATAAACATCCCAAATCCCCTGCATATCCATGTATCCCAAATTTGTTGTTCGATATTTAATATAATTATTTCTCAGTATCTTGTATCCCTCGGAACAAAGGACATTATAAGTCATCTGGTATCCCTTAAATTAATGTTTTGCCAAAATATCCTATAAAATTATCCTTATAACCTTTCATTGGGGCCTCATAACTACTCCCCAGCCAGACCAGTCAATTCTCAAATGAAATGTACTGTTTTGAAGAACAGGAAAAACAAGTTTTAATTTAAAATGAAGATTTAATTTATGAATTAACTGAGCAGGTGTGACCATCCTAATTCTAAAATGGACAGTTTCTTGGTGTTGGGTATGTTGCAATCTCCAAAGATTCAATTGAACACATTTATACCCACACCACAACACAATTAGCTAACCAACAGTTGTTTCAGCAACACCAGGAAATACCCCAAAAATGCTGCTTGTTTTTCATCAACTTGTTAGGTGGAACATGAGTTACTGATAAAGAATCTCAACACTCATCTGTACCTGAAGTCAGAGAAGAGCAGAGCGAAGAGAACTAAACTGGCAGCATATATGGCTGACGATGCTTCATTAAGAGTCAGAGGTTTGCATTATTTGATTCTGATGTTTTATTTAAATGTGTTTATTATTTTAAAATTATATTTAATTAGTTTTTAATTATTAGATATAAATGATCATTTTAGAATAAAAATGAGTGATATTAAGACATGACGTTTCAACCTGACATTTCGTTTCTTAATATCGCTCATTTTTTATTCTAAAATGTAATACAAAACCTTCTGTTATAAGAAGTTAAATGATACTGTAGTTGTAATAATTAATGACATCAACCTTACTTACTCAAGTGGAGATAATGTTATAATATATTAATGAATAAATAATATTATTATATTCTAGCTGAAGCTTGGTTTACCCTGACCTACCTTCTCATTGGCTCTTTTTTAGTCATGTGATAAAGCCTTAATTTTAAGATACGATTCAAAATTCATTCATTCTGTTGTTCAAGGATTGTTTGATGGTGCAAATTGTTTTAAGCTGTTTCAAAATGAATTACCTTACTTACATATATATAACCAAGCAGTATTATTATTATTTAGAAATGATGGTTCATTTTGCTTTCATTGTTATTATATAATACAAAAAAGGCTTTGATAGTGAATGTCACTGTGGCAATAATCTTGCTATTTTGAGATTTTCTCTTAATTACTGACATTTTGTTTGTTTTTTAAGAGTTGTCTTCCAGTGTTACTAGTGGAGTTTTCAAGAAGTCCCACTCAAGAACTGCTTCAAGTAAGAAACTGCCCCTGAATACAGCTGACCATGTCTTGTTCTCATAGACCTTTTCTATCCTGCTGTATGAAATGCAATTAATGAATTTTTATTTAATATAATTGCTTTTAGGAACTCTGTTGATGGAACCGACATCTTCAGTCACTGTAACTTCTTCAACTGAGGTACATTATTTTAATGCAACATGTAGGACCTTTAGTAAGAGATCTCAAATAACAAAACAGCAAACTTCCACACTGGTCTTCTCACCCATTTTAATTTTCTAAGTGCACGTCTTTTACATCCCACCCCAAATGACAACCCTGCATCTGATAATTCAAGTAAAAGAACTAAGCAGTGCTTAGAGCATTTCCATCAGTTTCAGTATACATTGTATCTTTGAGGATTTTAGTGCAAGCTCATCTTATTTTACCCTGATACAGCTGAAATCAATGCTAACCAACCAATTGATCATCACACTTATGCCAACTCTCCAGGATTATCCAGGAGTCTCCCGGTCTCCCGTACGGGTCACCAAATCTCCCGGATAAAAGCGACTTTGGATCTTTTCTCTACAAAAGGCTAAGATTTTAAACCAAATTATCCCAAAATCCGAAAGAAATACGGTCTTTCAACTTCACAAACGCTTTTCGGGTCTCAGGGATGCAGAAAATGGCAGAATGGCAGCTTTAGACTGGGTAAAGCCAAAAAAAATTTCCGGACCCTTCTTGATGCTTGTGACTATGTCACTCGATTCACGAGTGACGGGGGGGGGGGGGGGGGCGGGGGTTTGGGGGGACAATCCCTATTTTTAATCTCCAGAGGTTGGCATCCCTGTCATCATGCTTTTAACATAAACAACCTGTTAATACTGTGTTACACATTAGATCACAGAAGACCTGAATGCTGACCCAGAGGCCGACTGTGATCACTTTATGATTGTAATCATAGAATCACTGTCACTTCTCGGGAAAATTCCAGAGACCATTGAGGTACGCCTTATTTGCCATAATATACAGCATTTGTAACTGATGCAAAACATGTCTACTAGGATATGTAAATGCAAAATTATTGAGATTTTGCACTCAGTTGTTGTTGTTGTTGTGGTTTTTTTTTTGCCTGGCTGGGTTCAAATGTATATGTTGTAGTTAAAATTTTTCAATATTAGGTAATTTTTTCTATTAAAAAACAACAACCCTAACCCTAACTCAAAGCTAACCCTAACAAAAAAGTTAACCCTAACCCTAAGCTAACCCTAACACAAAGCTAACCCTAACACAAAGCTAACCCTAACACAAAGCTAACCCTAACTCAAAGCTAACCCTAAGCTGACCCTAGGTAACACTAAGGTAACCATAACCTTAACACAAAGCTAACCATCGCAGATAACCTAGGTTTTATGTCAAATGAAGAAACAGGTAAACTAGATAAAAAAATAACCTACCGGTCGTTAAAAACTATTTACATATACATATTTCACTAGCACTTCAAAATTAGAAAAAAAATTAACCTGGTGAAAAATTAAATTTACAACTGTACCTGGAAAAAAAAAAATTACCTGCAACATATTTATCGGATCTGGGATTGCCCATTTTGCTTCTCCTTAGTTGATGATTTCATTCAAGATTTTTTACGTTGACATTGATGCAAAATGAGTGACTCATGCTGTTTTTGTTTGACAGGCAATAAAGAAAAGAATGAAGATAGAGATGTCCTTAATTATCCACAGAGCTACCACCCTTGTTGCCAAAAAGTAAACAAACTTAAGATACTTGGTTTAAGATAAATGTGTAAATGGCTAGAAACTTTATTACATAAAATTAACAGTAGATTATAGAAAGTTTTCAGTAACTTGCACAGCCAGTCTCACATCTTTGGAGGGGCAGGGGGATCGAGGTATCAAGAGATACAGTATGACAGTATGCACCAGAAATTCTTTATTACGAAGAAAGAAAACAAAAAATAAATCAAGATTACAAAAGAACACTTGTGCACAGTTTTGTTGTTGGGAATAATAATTGGCATTTACAAGTTTATGATCCTTACCTTCAGTTTGGTCCATGTACATGTAGTCGCAAAAAAACAAACTTGGCCCATGTTTTTCCAATACAAACCTCACACTAGCTCAATATCATATATATCAATGAGTACAAAGAAGTATGAAGGTGTATGGTAAAAAGGTAAAGTCACACACAAACCATGGATGGCCCACACGGCCGGAGCTTAACCCGGTTTCTGTAGCATGAAGCAACTAGGAGTATCGAAACTCCCCCCTCGATGGGATGCTAGTCCATCGCAGGGTTACCCCCAGCATTTTGTCACCAGTACCCATTTATACACCTGGGTGGAGAGAGACAATGTGGAGTAAAGTTTCTTATGTAAGAAAACAGCACGACGGCCGAGACCAGGCTCAAACCACCAACCTTCAGGTTGAAAGTCCAAGGTGCTAAACACGAGACCACCGCGCCTCCACATAATGGTGTATAGAGGATGCGTAAATTAATATTGTTCTTCTTCATACCGAAGTATGATTAGGCTAAATGATAATTAGGCTACAAATTGTCATTTCAAATAGCATATTAACTAAATAGTTGGCTTCTAAAGACTAGTAGTTCCTTTCCTTTTCTTTTGTTCTTTTTTTAGGATTGGGCAGCCTGGAGAAATAATTCTTCAGCAGGTAATAAAAAGAGGTTATTCAGTAAAACATTGCATTGTGTAATACAGCTGTATTACACAACTACATGTATTCGCCAGAGGTTTGATTCGCCAACAGCTTGTTTGCCCCCAAAGAGGCACATCTTAGATTTTGAAGCTCTATTAATTATTGTAATTAGTTACTTTAACAGCAATTTTTGTTGTGAATTTTAGAACCAGCCTCATTATCTGTTTGAGCTGTTAGAAGTGGTGTTCGACTTGTTTAGGGGTGTGGCCCATGCACATGAGACTGTGCTTTCTGCAGTCCACAGAATCATTGTAAGTATGAAGTTTGAGGTTATGCCTTGCACTTTTAGAGTGTGATGTACATTGTGTGGGGTAAAGTCACACAAGCCACAGGTCGCCCATGTGCCTGGAGCTTAACCCAGTTTCTGTGGCATGAAGTATATTAGGAGTATTGCTATCACCCCCCCCCCCCCCCGCTCAGAATGGGAAGCTAGTCCTAGTTTGCAGCATTACCCCCATTAAAGTTTTTTCTTTGTGACAGGCCTGTATCTAAGTTAAGCATACTCCAATGTTCAACTCCGGGGATTTTCCTGGGATCGTTATGGGTTAAAGCCCCAGTTACGTTATACAAAAACAAAATGTTGTCAATGACAGAAACGGGCTACTTTCTTTGCTTCCTCTCTTATTGAAAAAATTAACGACAGCCCTGTGCTGCTTTTTCTTTTGAAATGACAGACAGCACCAGATAACCAGGTGGACTTAGGAGACACAGATATTTACACCATAGATGTTGTTTGGTCTGAGATCCAGTTTGCAGTAAGTTGATTTAAAGTTTATTATAGACTAACTAACCATAATAATGTAGACCACCGACCCTATCACAAATTCAGGCTACAATGTACTCATAAGTGTGTGATATTTTTTTTTACGATTTTTATAAATTCTGACATTCAAGTCAAAATCCCTCCTGTGTATCTTGAACAGCAGCATGGTTGGTCAATTAATGTCAACTATGATTGATTGTGGACTGATAAAGAGATGGCATGCATAAGATTGCTGTAGCTTATTTGTATGAGTGTTTATTGTAGATCCAGGTTCTACTTGGTGATTACTTGGATGTTCAAAACACTGCCACTCAACAAGGCCCAGTGACATTTTCTGAGTCATCAAGGTAAGTTTCTCTTGGTACATGTACTTCACTGCATTTTATGTAACATTTTGCTCAGACTAAGGTTCACTCTGCTATGATAAAAAGGTATAGCATGGCTCACACCTCTGTAGACAGGGTAGTCAACCAGAACTGGGTTCTGGGGAGTTTCCTCGCCTATTATCTGTTTGAGGCCTGGCTACTTTGATGAAAAAACAAAACAATAACGACACCACAAACCAATTTTTTCCTGGCAACCTTCTCTTAGAACTACTTCTTTGCTTATGTAAAAAAGAAATAGTGACCACACTGGTAGAGGCTTCAACATTACAGGTCTTATCAACGACACCTCTGTACATGTATGCCTGTTCTTTAAACAAATCCATGCCTACCCACCTGTGACCAGGTTTTCTATGCTAAATTGTCTTAGTTAACAGAACATTGAAATCTCTTTATCTGTTACTGTTGTTTAGCGATGTAGCAGAATTCTTTACACTAAGAAGAAGAGGACCACTAAAGTCAGATGAACGGGTAATAAAATCTGTACTCCTAATGTGTATGTATTTTAAGTGCTGGTGGGATTAACTGAAAAATGGTTTCATGGAGTTAACTATAACTGGTGGAAATCTTTTGACGGTCTTTTACGCTCTGCATAATAAAGGTTTTAGTGGGTATTCATTTACATCCTTTCAATTATCTTCAACGTTTTTAGAAAATCTTGCAAAGATCCTTCATTTTCTTGCAAGGATCTGGCAAAATCCTTCCAGTTCATGTAGATCCTGCAAGATCTCAGCAGATGCTTGAAAGAATCCTTTTGAATTTCTTGATCCTCATCAAATCCTCAATAATTCTAACTAAGCTTTATCAAGAATATTTATGTACGATCTCTGTAAGATTCTTATCAAATGATCCTTGATGATCTTGAAATATCATCACAAACAAAGATCTTTCAAAGATTCTTTTCATTTATTAGCAGTCTGCAGTTATTTCTAAACTTTATTGTAGCCATTTTCAGAATCACTAGCCATTTCTAGAATTGTCAGCCAGCATTCTTAAACAGATTCCTTTCTTGTTAGACCCCCCTGTATCGCTTTGAAGGTTCTTCATCTGCTATAAGTATGAACACTTACATCAGAGAGAGACGTCAGGAGTGCATGGCCGGAACAGCGGTACGTGACTTTGTATTTATGTTATTGGTTGTTATTTGGTTCCTTAAAAATGGCCATTATTTTACAAATGTCTGTTGATAACTCCAAGTACAGTACAGACATTCCACTGGTGTGCTGGCACCCAGATACTGAGAAATCTGGTATAAAGGTTTGGCTGGGTCAGGCATTTTTAGGAGTGAAAGTGTTAAAAAGGAATGCTCTTCTACTCATTTGTTGTCACATTTGATCCTTTAGAATGAGGATGATGATGACACATATGGTGAGCCACTTCACAACACCAAGCCACAGCTGCTGTGCAAACCAAACCCCAGAAACATTACAGGTGAGCAATTGCAAACACCGATCAGTTAAATTTCCAAACACACTAGATGTTGTCACAGATTTTATGCCAATGGAATGAACCATAATTTTTTAACCTCATGGCTATTCTCAGCTGAAGTTTAAACTTAGTTATGTCATTCTACTCCATTCTAAAGCATTTACTTCCTTTGCACGCAAACAGCAACATTTTGTTAAAAACAATAAACAAATTCAGGAACGTTTGTACAAAACTGTAAAAAGGCAATTAGTGTTGTATTTTAAAAGTTGTCACTCTTTTTTTTCTTCCATTCCACACAGTTGTGTTTATCCCTCTGATGTCCTTTGTCAGTGAAATTGAATCAGCCATCAAAATGCAGGGAGAGTAAGTGTGGTTTAATTAATTTTTCACCCCAACCTCTGAAGAGAGTTTACCATACAGGAAGCTGGCTCAAAACCTGTCTTAATTGCTTCTTCTACATGCATACGAGCTGCTGTCTTTTCTCTGACTAGCAAACATGATTTAAATCTTGTATATATTTGTTCTTACTTCTCCTTTTGAGTTTAAAACGTGTGAAGTGTTATTAAAACTGAATTCTTTATAGCTCATAAACTGGTGTTTTTTTTCTCAGAATGAGATGCACTCTGTATGGATTTATTACTGATTATGTAAAAGACATTTTCGTGGAAGAAATCCTGTTTGGTATCCGTGAAAAACTGAGTGAAGTTACCCAAGGTATGGTGCAATTCCTTAATGTCAAACTTCAGTAATAAAACTGAACACGAAACACCACCCATTGCATTTTACCGCCGACATGTTTTGAGTTTTCTTAGCAACTTACCAGAACTAAATATTATGCTTCTGGTCCAGCAACAGACCTGTGTAATGAAGTGCCATGCTCTCATTCATTGTTTAAACTGTTTTAATTTACAAGATCGAGAGACATTTAGAAGAACTACTGATGCTAATGTTCTGAAGGTTCTGGGAGCAAGCAGACCCCTACTACAGGTATGTTATACAGTGTTTACTCTTGGGAGCAGAGGGAATTAACATCTTAACCATCAACACTGTTTCACGACTTTCATTTCAAATGTTTATTATCACATTCTGATGAGAAGCATGTGTGTTAGCGTAGACATCTGGCCAGCACAGGGTAACTGTCGTGGTACAAAACGCTTGTTATTGTTATTGCTTCCCTGTGTTTCTTCTTTAGAGCACAGCTACAGTGGAACAGTTAATACAGGACCTCAAGAATCTCATGCACAGCTTACCCAACTACTCGCCTCAGTTCCTCGAAATGGTTTGCAAAATGCTCACCATTTTCAAAGACAGTTGCTACGAAGCATACAAAGGTGCGTGGGTGCTTACTACTTACTCGCACTGAATACTAATAGGAATACTACATGTACTTAATTCCCCTAAATACTACTTACTCCCCCTAAATAGTACTTACCCCCCATTCTCCCCTGAATAATACTAACTACCCCTGAATACTACTAACTGCCCCTTGAATACAGCTAAGTCCCCCCTGAATACTACTAACTGCCCCTTGAATACAGCTAAGTCCCCCCTGAATACTACTAACTGCCCCTTAAATACAGCTAAGTCCCCCCTGAATACTACTAACTGCCCCTTGAATACAGCTAAATCCCCCCTGAATACAATTAACTGCCCCTTGAATACAGCTAAGTCCCCCCTGAATACTACTAACTGCCCCTTGAATACAGCTAAGTCCCCCCTGAATACTACTAACTGCCCCTTGAATACAGCTAAGTCCCCCCTGAATACAATTAACTGCCCCTTGAATACAGCTAAGTCCCCCCTGAATACTACTAACTGCCCCTTGAATACAGCTAAGTCCCCCCTGAATACTACTAACTGCCCCTTGAATACAGCTAAGTCCCCTCCTGAATACTTCTCACTCACACTTATAACACTTATAACGTACACTTGTGTGGCTTGATAACAGCTCTGTTGCGGTACAGTCTTGATGGTGTAACCAGTGTCTTCAGTGCTAACTGGACAAAAGATGAGGACATCAGTCGCTGCTTAAGGTAACATCACACAAACGATTTCACATGGGTGCAGCAAGATTTCACATAGTGATGCGATATCTTTAGTTATTAACTGGAACAATACGATAATTATCAATCGAAGTCAGTCAAACTCATTCATTATTTCGGCTTTGGTTCTCTAACCTGTAAGTTTCCCTCAAGTTGCCAGTTTCCATTTCTTATTTTCTTGAAGAGTGATGTTCAACAGCCATCTGTCTTCACTCTATATAATTATTTTTATATTTTATGATGAGCATCCTAAATGTTTTTTTTTTTCGTTGCAGATCGCTGCCTAACTGGCCAGGGCTTCATCACCATCACACACATAGACAAAGAAAAGTAAGATTTCACCCGTGATGTATGAACGCCATGAGGATTTTTACCACACCTTGGTTGTTCAAAGAATTGATAACTTTATTTTTTAAGCAGATGATTTTCTTTTATCAATCGTACCTTGGTTCCTTTTATGGCGATTATTTTTTTGAATCAATGCCTCTCACATTTAAAATAATAGGGTTTGAGTTTTTGTGAAATCATTATCTTTTCACCACCATAGACAAACCTTGAATAATATCTTGTGTCTGTAACTCATTCTTCTCTTGATGAAATGTTATGTTGTAACTGCTGTGGTGCAATTTTGTCCTTGGTGCAAATGTTATTTTCCTTTGTTTAAAACTCATTATCATACATTGTCATACATTTCCATACTCAAAAACAAAGGAAAATAAAATTTGCACCAAGGACGAAACTGCACCACAATATAACCAGTATGTTCCTATTACTTTTTAAAAAGAGAAATTTGGTTTCTATTTTTTTTAATTTTGATTTTAGAGTGAAATGATAAATGACGACGTGTCATCTTTTATAGGAGGACGAGGAACAGGATGTAGAAGCAGCACGAAAACGAAACCAGAAGGTAATGTTGGAGCAGACTTATGTGAGTTTTGCTTTTAGGTTGTAAGTCGTTTGATTTGTATCGTTGTATCCAAAAATTGAGCATCTGATAGACAGTGTAACGTTCTGCTGACATCTTTGTGCCTGTAGCAAACCCACTGTTTTCGTTTAATATTCTTTTTTTCTAATTTTGTTGTTTTTACAGGAGACTGACATATTGACAGATAATCTGGCGAAACACACTCTAAATAAAGCTGAAGTGTTGTTTGAAACACGTGACCTCAGAACACTGGCAAACCTTCAGGAGAGTATGGTAAGGAAATAAATCTGTTTCCTCGCCTGATAATGATTGTTTTTTAACGTTACTTAACTAGTTTAGAATACATTTCGCCTGCATCGACCGTACAATAAGTGAATGTGACCAGTGGGAGTAACACTGTTTCTTAAGTTAGCTTTTCTTACATACGCTTTAATTCCAATTTTAAAACTTCAAAAATCAACGTTGTATTGTCTGCTTCTACAGTTAATTTTCACTTATTAAGCCGATGAGATCACTAGTTTGATCCAACATGCAGCAGCATTATTGTCGTCCACAATTGCTCGCTTGAACATTTTGTCACCTTAATTCTGTATCGACTGAATTGATTAAGTAAATTGGCCACTTTAAAAAGAAAAGACGCTGACTTTTCGAGCGTTAGCCTTTTGTCACAGTGAATCATGCACACCTTTGCGTGACTCTCCTTGTGTGACTCGCTTCGCCTTACCTTTGCGTATAAACACGCCTGGTTTGTCTTGCGTGACCAACCTTGTGTTGGGAGATACCACACAAGGTTGGGACACTTGTAACGCAGGGTACAGAAGGCTTGAGTAAGTCGTATACTTGTGTTTTTACAGGAATGGTTGGCAGGTCACATTCGAGGTTTTACCACAAGCCTAACAGGGCAGTCCACATCTATCAGCCTTATTACTTCTGACTCACAGGAGAGAATCAAAGCGGTGAGCTGTAACGCGGTGCTGACGTTTTCAGGAGTAAAGAAGAACTCTAAGTTGAAATGGGAGGGGGGGGGGACTTGTTCTGGCGTGCCCAGGGTGGGGGGGGGGGGGGGGTTGGGTTGATTCGGAATCTTTGTCTCGTATCCACTTTATTTTAGACCTAAATATCCCGTGTTCAGTTAACTGTATGTCTTATCCCGTATTTGTTGCTGAAAGTCCCGTTATGATCCCTAGCAATTTTCCCGTATCCCTACAATTTTTTGCTTGAATATCTCATATTCAATAACTCATTGTAGAGCCTCTGTGATGTATATGTCCAGAGGAGGAGGAGGGATGCTGTTTCAAGTGCTTCTGCGTCTGTAAACAGGGTCCGTTATCTCATCCCGTTAGGGTTATACGACACTAACACACATGATACGGGGATAAAGGGACTTTATTTATTCGTACAACCTAGTTAGGTTGGTGTTTGTACCCCAATGAATTAGTAGAAAGCTTGTTTAAGCACTGACCTACATGAATAAATAAACACACTAATCTATAACTAAAATTTCAAGACCTTTGATTAGCACACATGACATGGGAATAAACACATGACACGGGGATAACTTGTTTAAGCACTGATCTAAATGACGAAATAAGCACATTAACCTTCGTTAATTACAATTGAATTGTCAAATAACTTTACTCCAACAACGTCTAAAATCACATCACTTTTGATTAACATTAGAAATTTACTCATCTGTGGAAAACAATCGTTTATCTCAGGCTATACATTGATTCCTTTAACCCTCGGTCGTTGGATGACGTCACGGACTCCAGCAGCGCCACAACCCATAATATTTACCTTACCTTGTATAGAGCACATCGCGGGCTATCTATTAGATGTAAAATATTCCCGAAATATTGCAACATCGCAAAAACCCAAGGGGGGGGGGGCGTGCAACAACCCCCCAACCCCCCCCCCCCCCCCCCCCCCCCCCCCCCCCCCCGTTGTACCACGGTGGGGTATACGTTTGCGTGCACGTCCGAGATTAATTATACGTTATTATTTTGCAATTTTATAAAAAAGGTAATTCACACTCGGTCACTTGCAAGTTAATATACGTAATAAATGCAAGATTATAAAGCTTTGATTGCCATTGATCAGTGACAATTATATGCACTAAATGCACTTCGGAAAACGAATGTAATAATTAAACACTTTATACGGAACACCGAGCTAACAGAAACATATATCATATTTTTGTAGTAAATAATAATGATTTTAAATCACTGCTTTATGCTTGCCTGAAATAACGCGATGTTAAACTTGTAACAGAGAGAAGTTTACTGTGGCTACGGATTTACGTACGTTTACGGTAGAAACTGGGTAAGTTAGCGTGACCAGGTTATTGAAAATAATTTAAAAGTGGTACAAATTACTTTACATAAACTATTCACTGCAAACTTAAATAGATTAATCTCGACAGCCTTTCGTTGGCTTTCCAAACAGCCAATCACAAAGCCAGTAATAACGTGTAGCTTTCCCGTCAGCCTGCCGGAGTAACCGGAGTAACCGGTTTTCTGATGGGTTAAGTGATGGAAAAACTATTTCACAAATTAAATATTTTACTCCCAAACACAGCCATGTTGGAAACAAATTTTCTTGAGTAGATGTTCGATTGTGGGAGTGAAAGGATTGGGCAATAACCTTTTTAGTGGATTGAAATAAAAAAAAACTGTCATCAACTTTGAGACAACCACTTTGTTAAAAAGCATTGTCTTAATGGCCGTTTTTATGCTACAGACGTTAATATCGTCTGAGACGTTAAAGTCGTCTAGTATAAAAACGGAAAATAAGCCAGACGGATTTAACGTCTGACGACTTTAACGTCTTCTTTTAAGTGCGTCTGAACGACGCACTTAACAGACGACTTTAACGTCTCAGACGTTAAATACGTCTAGTATAAAAACGGGACGGCCTTAACAAGGACGAATTTAGCCCTATTTGTATATTCGTGCTCTTAAAATTTATTTGGGGACGACTTTAGTCGTGTCCAGTTACTTCAGAAAATAGTTTTTGCTAGAAAATCTCGTGTTTTTCTCTGTTGCCATCTACTTTAATGCGTCCCGTTTTTATACCAGACGCATTTAACGTCTGAGACATTGTGTCTAGACGACTTTAACGTCTCTAGCATAAAAACGGCCAATGTTAAAACTGGTTGCTCTAAAGCATCAATAAAGCGGTTAAAAAACTTTATCGTGCTGTTGTTCAGCTGCTTTAAAATTTCTCCTAAAAATATGTTCTCATATAATTCTTGTACTTGCTGGAAAATGTGACAATAAAAGAACGAATGAGATAATTAATAGAAAGTAATTTATGTGAACTACCATTGAAAGGATATAAGAAAAAAGTGGTTGATAAAGGTAAGATGATTGTACATGTGAAGATTTTAACGTCGATTTAAGACAATATTTATTGCGGCAACAGGTTGCAAGTTTTATAGGAAGAGTCAAACACAACATATTCGCGACAAAATGTTGTCTCGTGTCGTGCAACATTACCTTATGTGTAAAGCAGTTAAAGTGCCCCTATGATCAAATTTTTGATTTTTTTACATTTTCGTGTACAATTAGCCTTTCTTACTCATCTCGCCAAATTTCAATCGATTACGAATATGAGAAGTCATTTTATTTTAACATTTATTTCTGAGAATTTACGGCCGCCATTAATCAACTTTGTTCCAAGGCTTGGTTACGAATGGGAGAAAAAGACTCAAACATACCTCACGGGTTGAAATTATAATAACAATAAGTAGTGAAAAGCAACAAAAACTTTGGACTTGTTCTTCGTGCAATTTTCTATGCCGATTGTTAATTTCAACCCGTGAGGTATGTTTGAGTCTTTGACGTCACTTTCTCCTATTCGCAACCAAGCCTTGGAACAAGGTTGATTAATAACGGCCGTAAATTCTCGGAAATAAATGTTAAAATAAAATGACTTCTGATGTTCGTAATGGATTGAAATTTGACAAGATGAGTAAGAAAGTCAAATAGTAGACGAAAATGTAAAAAAATGAAAATCAAAAATTTGATCATAGGGGCACTTTAACGCAATTGCAAAAAAGGCCAAAATATAATTTGAGGCTTCAACGGGCCTCTCACCCATGCAAATAGTTTGCCAACCGAGCTATGAAGCCGTTTTTGTGCCGTTGGATAAGAATAGCATATATGCAACCAAGGCATGGAACATCTTGTGTTTGGCTTGGCCGCATTAGCATAAAAACGTGATCTTCGATCTTCAAAACAAAGTAGCAATATTTTTACTTTTTTATTGTTTACTGTTTATGTTGCAGCAAGAGATTCCTTCTGTCTCTCAAGAAATCTTACAGTGAGTATGTTTGAACATAGAGTTGTTTTCAGTCGAGTGTCCTAAAACCAAAGTAATTACTCTGACCAATCAAAACAGACACAGACAATCCAATGAACCAATCAGAGCTCGAAGCAAATACATGTAGCGGGCGTCAAGCGCGGGAAAACGTGTACAGGATAATCACGATTGGTTTTGTTTTTACTTCTGATTGGGTGACAAAGTGGCGCAAGACTTTTAAGCCAATCACAAAGTGTGATCAGTTCTTAAACGTATACATGTGTTTGTGTTATGCCCCGTTCACACCAACAGTTAAACATTTTAAATGTTGTTTAGTTTAACTAGGTTTTTAGCCTGTATCTTGAACGTTTTAAATGTATATGACTCAAACTACCTGGAATGGTAATAAAGTCAATAAAGTTTCTTTTAGTAAAGATTTCACTCCAAATATTACTGGAGATTAGGAGGTATTTTTCTAAACCTGTTTTAAACTAAACAACATTTAAACATGTTTAAGCGTTGGTGTGAAAGGGGTATTAGTTTTGCGTTTACTGGCCTCTCATGATTGATTCAGAGCACTGAGCGTGTTGTGTACGCACATTTTCCCGCGCTTGCATGCATGTTTTCGCGCGCTTGTCGACAGTTGCAGTTTTCCGCGCTCGGCTATTGTTGCATGTTTTCCTGGCTTGACAAAGGCTGCATATTTGCTTCGAATTCAGTCTGCTTTATTGTGTTGCATGCATTTTATGAGATTGTTCACATGTGTTTTTCTTAGATTTTGGTTAGCCATAGTAATTTAAAAAAAAAACGTTTGAAATGCGTAATTGGTTCGAACTGGGAGACGCGTGCAATGAAATTAATGTTAGAAATAGTTTTTTTGTGCGCATGTAACTGACACAATCGTGGCAGATATCAGTTATTTACAGTATTCATTTTTGTTCGAACCCTAAGATCTCTGTCAACGCTGGCAGAAGACTTTCAGAACATTTCTGAATCGTGTTTACTGGTTCTTCACCTGGAGATCAGATGTCACTGTTTTTACTATCTCATGAGGGCTGTACAGGAAGTAAGACATTTCTTTACTTTTCAATTCGTAAATTTCCTCTTGGAATAAATATGGGAAACATCTTTGGAAAGTACCCTTTCATTTGAATTGTCCGCTTTAGGATTTTGTCCAGACTCAAACGTCAGAACCACCTTGTACAGCATATTAAACAGCACCACAGGAAAGTACTGCTCAGCTTTCATTTGGATGGTCACACTTTAGGATTTTATCCACGGACTCAAAAGTTAGAACCACCTTGTACAGCATAATAAACAGTACCATAGGAGAGTACTGATCAATAGCTTTCATTTCAATGGTCACACTTCAGGATTTCAGCCACAGACAAACAAGTAAGAGATGTATTTAGTTCATTCTTGGATTTTCCGCGTTTCCCCGCGTCTCCTCCACCACAGGCCACTCTGGGCTCCAGGCTTGGGGAAGGACTGGAAAGAGAAGTGTCTCTGAAAGCCCAATTCTCTCCCAGTCACTCTCCTTTTAAGTCGCCTGCAAATGAGCCTAGGCTAGACATGGTTTTAATTCGAGGGTGATTTTTTTTTTCAATTTATGTTTTTAGCCAAACTATGTGTGCAACTCCAACGCCATGGACCCAGATAATAATGTGAATGATCTAAACAAGAGTTTGTCATCCTTCGAGGAGATAGCGACCGCCTGCATGGGGCATTATAAATTCAGGTACAATGAACATTTTAACTATGGCGCCATTTACTAGAACTACCAGTCGTTATCCTGAATTGTTTTGTCCAGGGCCCGGTTGTTCGAAAGCCGATTAACGCTAATCCCGGATTAAAAGTTAACCGAGGATTTCATTTCTCTGTTTTAAAATGTTTTCAAAAGGTCATTTGTAGCTAGTAGTGAAGCCAAGTTAAAGTCGAAACTGAAGGGCAGAAAACTTGGAAAATTTTCATTTGTTGAGTTGTTTAACTGGATTCAAAATTGACGCTAATCCTGGGTTAGCTTAATCGTGCTTTGAACAACCCGGCCCAGGACATTAAATATTATAATTCGTATTTTTTTTTTCAGGTATCTGTTTGAAGGAGTTGGTTTCCTTGTTTCCTCCATTCTTGTTTCAAACCTTTCGGACATCAAAAGGATCAATCCAAACGGCATAAAGAAAATGTAAGAACAAGCAACCAGATGTTTCTCTTTTTGCATTGCATACAACTGACACTGCTGTTATTCTGTTTCTTCATCTCTATGCTGCATAGCTTTCTGCATTGTTCGCGCGAGAGCCACGTTTGACCAGCTGAATCGCGAAACGAGGCGCGAGGAGAGTGAGGAGTAGAAAATTAAGCCGCGAAGAGCGCGAGGAAGAGGAAATAACCCAGGGAGGTGCAGCTCATATTTTAGCCCGCGTAAAATAACGATTTACCATATGTTAATGTTGGTGTTCTTCAGGTGCCGTAACATCTTTGCCATCCAGCAAAACCTGACCAACATCACCATGTCACGGGAGGGGGACCTGGATCGAGCCCGACAGTATTATGAGCTGCTTTACTCTAACCCGGATGTAAGTACCAGGCCACTCTCTGCTGGAATGTTCCATTGAGCAACTAAACAAAGACATAAATGCTTACTTTTTTTGTCTTTTCTTTTGTTCTAAACAGGAAATTTTGACGTCCATTGTTGAGCAAGGTGCCAAGTTTACCGAAAAGGAGTACGCTGACCTTTTGACACTGCAGGCGCGCAGTCAGACGATCAGAGATAACAGTGCGCATGAGCACCGACTTAAAAGGCTCAATGAGATATTCTAGAAATAGACACACTAAAAACCTGGGCCCGGTTGTTTGAAAGTCGGTTAACGCTAACCCAGGATTAAAAATGAACCGAGGATTTAATTTCTTTTGTTAGAAGTGTTCAGTTTCAGAAGCTTATTTTAAGCTACACGCGAAGACAAGTCACAGTCGAAACTAAAGGGCGAAAATACTTTGGAAAAATCTCCATTGATTAAGTATTTAACTAGAATCAAAATTGACGCTAACCCTGGGTTAGCTTAATCGCGCTTTAAACGACTCGGCCCCGCCTTAGTCTGTAATACTTAAACGGAGACTTTCCCGCCAAAAAAAAAAACCGAAAATTGTGTTTACTTAATTTCCATGTTATATCGCCAAATGCCACCAAATATACAACTAAATTGAATAAAAAGATTCTATAGAGCAAAACAGAAGCAGTAGTTTGGTGAAAAAGTGCAGGACTACAAGGATGGATGTGGATTACAGTTCATCAAGTTTGATTTCGTGACAGGCGGTCAAGAAATCAAAGCTTCCATTCTGGTGTAATTTTGAGTTTTTTAGTCGTTGTTTTGTCTTTATATATTTCTTATTTCTTTGCGTTCCTCACTTTTGGCGGTTTTGTCTACCTATGTTAAGAAAATAAAGTAAGCTTAAAGCAAGCTCCAGGCCATAATCATTAAAATACGATATTTCAGCCGGGACAGTGTCCTTTACAGTTCCTATTCCATTCAATAGATCGCGGATGATGGCTAGCGGTGGCTAATAGGTGTTTCATATAATCAAACTAACCTTTTCACTGCCAAGAACGATCAAAATCAAGTTAAAAAAAATATTTATTTCGTTTTGTGAAATGATCAAAGAAACCAATTAAATAGAGACATTGGTGACTGGATCAATCTATAATCAAAGATTATGTACGTGTATATAATTTTACATTACATAAATACATTACGAAAGGTATAAGAGATCGGGTTGTCTAAAATAAGCGTTACATTTGCTCATCATGAAGCAAGTTTGATGTTAATTAAAGTTCATGTAATACTAATATCACTGACAGTTTGAAATTGCTTTTCACTTCAATTGTTTAAATATAATGAAAAGAGAATTTACCTTTAAATTGTCAAATATTACAATGCGGGTAAACGTTTTACCATAAATTGAGGCTGAAAATAATCCAATTGATGTTTTGAGGGCATTAATGAAATGAAAAATGAATTGATATTTGGATTCAAGGGGGGTAACGGGCTGTTATAATTAGTTTTCAAGCGATGTACATTGTCCGTTTTGTTACGTCTTTTTTTAAGCTCGCAAGGCGTGCCAGTTGCAAAAAAATAAAATTTACTCGTAAACCTTTGGCCCGTCGAACATACATAGTGCCATCTCTGTTGGAGCAGTTTTTAACTGTAATCACTGACCAATCATAACAGCCGCAGACAGTCCAATGAACCAATCTGAGCTCGAAGCAAATACATGTAGCCGGCGCCAAGCGCGGGAAAACGCGTGCAGCCAAGTCACGATTGATTTTGGTTTTACTTCTTGGTTGAGAAAGTGGCGCGAGATTTTTTTAGCCAATCACAAAGCGTAGCAATGTAAAACCAAAGCAATTGCAAAATTACTTTCGACGTTCAATTGAAAACCGCTCAATCGTCTTGGAAGTTTGCAAAGTTTCCAAATTAGGTCCTTGACTATGTTACACGCTGTTTATGGTTTGAATAAACTCGCCCTTAAATTTACCTTCAGCTATTAAACTTGAGATACTTAAAGTGCCTATGAAATGAATTTTTTTTCTTCGTTTTTCATTAGTTTATTATGTCCAAAGAACGAAAACAATAATCATTTCCCGAGGAAAAGAAAGAAAATCGGTTTTTTAGCCCCTCGAAGATGCGTCACTTCGGTTGAAAAGTGGCTCCAATTTTTGGAGAGCCTGGGGGCGAGTGGGCGTGCGTGATGACGTAAATTACGTAAATAGTATGACACATTGGTTTGTTTACGCTATAATTCCCTTGGAATTCTTTAGCGTGATGGTCATTTTGCCAACGTTTTTGGCTGTACAAATGTCAGACAGCGCCTAATTTGTTTCTTTACAGTCCTCTGAAGGTGAAGAGGATCAGTTTCGGATCACTCTTGATCAACTGAAATGATCGTGTCCACTGTAGTTTTGCCGTAGCGAGACGAACCAACTGTGCCGCTTGAGCGAAGGAAGTGAACATGAAGAAGACGGACTTTGATCATTTAGATTATTGAACGTGAAAGGTATACATTTCAGTAGCACAGCGTCTCAGTGGTTCGCCAGTTGAGTTGTAAGCTTATTGAACGCAGAGGCGTTTTTGTTATTTCTTTTTAGTGGCTCGTTGACTAGCGTTTATCGAACGCGAACGATATATTTGTAGTACAAACAATCATGATATTAGCGCATTAGCGACTCGGCCGGTCTTCTCTGAAGTTCATTGATCGCGCGTGGAGGTTATGAACTTATTTTATCGGCTTGGCAATTCGCTCGTCTACTTAAAGTTCTTTTTTCAATGCGAAGGATATGTCTTGGCGGCTTGCTAGTTGAAAGTTTCTAAATTATACCGATATGTTATGCATATCCGAGGTGGTGTTTTTCAGGCGGCTTGCTGAATTGAATGTGAATGGTGTATTTTTAGCGGAAAGGTGCCTTGATAGCGTATTTTTTTATTTATTTATTCAAAATGTTTGAACTCAAGTATATACGTAATAATTATGCTTCTTAGTTCAGTGTCTTGCCAGCGATTGATCGTTTCTGGAAATTTTAACCATTTAATTGGCGGCTTGTAAGTGAGTTCAAAGTATCGTGTTTACATTTATGTCTGATTTATATTTCATTGTATAAAAATTGATCTGATCGAACACGCAATGATTCAGCGATGTATTTTGTTTCGAATAGTCTTACGCATTTGTACGTGTAGATTTTTTATAGATGTTCCGTAGAATAGACGCCTTCCAGTGAACACTTGCGTCGCTGCACTTTGAATTTTATAATTCGGAATACCGTATAAACATTTATATTACTCGCCAGTCAGTGCCGATCGAGTCAGTATATTTTTGTAGGCCTCACTGACTTCGACGGCTCTCCAGTCGAGCCGAGGCTTGAAGGAACTTCCAAACAGGATATGGATTGGAAAAATTATGCTTGATTAAACGGCCTCACCGGCCGGAATGTTATTTTCTTTTGCAAAATAATATTAATCTTAACAATAAGCGCTTTCATTGAAAACAACATCGCTTGACGTACCCTTTCCGATGTCGACGAACAAATTTCGTGTATTTCGCCGGCCTATTTTCCTCTGGAGCGAAATAAAGCTTTGTTACACCCTCTGTTATCGAAGAATTCTAATATCTCGTATGTTTGAGGCCGCTCGCCACATAATATTGGTCCACCTCTAGCGACGTCTCTTGTCAGCTCTCTTGTTCTCTTTATTCCCGCAGCAGTTTGTACAACTATTTACGTCACAGTGTAATATGACACTGGTTTTGGCCGCGCACAAATTGGAGCCACTTTTTAGCGCCAACAACCTAACTTTGAGACCATAAAAAAAGCATTTCGCATCGTTCCTAACACTTTAAACCTTTTATTCCAAGGTCTAAAAAGGTGAAACTTTCGATACATCAAAAAATAAATTTCATTTCATAGGCACTTTAAGATAAAGTGAATTGAAGAACATCCAATGTCTCAATACGACATTAAAGTTTTTTTTTAATGTTATCTTGTGTGGTTTAATTGCTTTTGGATGTTTTTTTTATTAACCTGTTGCAATGTACAAATAAATTACTTGATTATGAGAGGATTTTCTGTGGTTTTACAAAAACTCTATCTTCGACGCTTGCGTAGGTTATTCGCACACACCGATTTATATCGTTTGGATATTCATTTCACAAACTACTCATGCACTCCCACTTTTAGCATATAAACAGTACAATAGTGCTAGCGCTCGGAAGATCGGCTTTTGAATCTCTTTGCGGTAGCCAATTTACCTTCAACTCAGTCAGAAGCTTATCACGTTATGAGCTTCTGACTCAGTTGATCACAATTTTTTGTTTTGTTTTACTTCCCCACCGACGCAACACCACATTTTCTTTAGAAACTAACTCTTTAGCATAAAATTATATTTATTAACCCAAAAACTACGAAAGAACTACAGATATCTAAACAAATAAAAACTGAAACAGAAAGATACAGGAATTCGAAATGGAATTCAGTTAACGAAGCGTTACAGAGTGAAAAGGCACTATAACAACAGCAGCAAGGTCGTACATTCACATGTTTAAGTCCTTAATAAATGAATCCACATTTTGTTTAACGATAGAATTAAATTAAAAATACACTTAACAAACTATTCAGTTCATCTCACTAATAAATTACACTACAGTATATAAAAAATATTTGACAAAGCTTTTCATAATAAATTTTACAGTATACATTTTATTTTGACATTATTAATTTCATATCTTTCAGTATAGTTAGTCTTATAAGGTTTTTATCAAAATTCTACCTTAAATAATTCCCCTTAAACAACGTCACGTCATTCGCTGATCAAGTATATTTTTAATATGACAGCGAGACACTGAGGGCAAATAATTTATCAGCACTCTTCTGGACTCTGTATTCGTTTCAAGCCTTGCCTTGTAAATAAAATTTCAAAGAAGGATGCATTCCTATGATATCGAGATTTTCCTGAAACTCCTACTTGCAGTCTTGTCTCGAGCCTCGCAATCATTTCTAACGTTTAAGTCCCCTGTCATTCACGATGAGGCAAAAGTCGAGGTCTACTAAGCAACGTGGCCTGGGACCTTGAACAGTAGAAAATTCTTATCTTGATTCCTGGCGGCCTTCAATCATTTCTACTGTTTAAGGTTCCTGCCAGGCCTTGCTACTGTGCAGGTTGTGTAGCATTTTAGACGTTCGTAAGACAGTTTGTAGTTAGAGAGCGGTTTTCAATTGAATGTCGTAAAACCAAAACCAAAGTTATTACTCTGACCAATCACAGAACTCGCAGACAATCCGACGAACCAATCAGAACACGAAGCAAATACATGTAGCCGGCGCCAAGCGCGGGAAAACGCGTGCAGGCAAGTTACGATTGGTTTTGGTTTTACTTTTGATTGGTTAAAAAAAGTGGCGCGAGATTTTTTAGCCAATCACAAAGCGTAGCAATGCAAAACCAAAGCAATAACGAAATTACTTTTGACACTCAATTGAAAACCGCTCTATAAGGTTCAGTTAGCGAATAGAATTTTAATATGGCTTAACATTTTTCTCCGCACTAGACTCTAAAGGCGACTCACGGACTTAGCCATTCTACTGTACATCTTAAACGTTAATAAGCTTATCAGTCTTTCAGTTTTTCAAAAGTGACATAAAAGTGCAACTAACATAAAAGTAAGTAGCTTTTTCTCGTGATAATCTAAGGACTGAGTCAATCTTGAATAGCGAACCAGGGATGCGTAAGAGCTTCTTTCATTGTTGGGCGATTCGTTGGTACAATGTTGAGAAGCCGAGAGATCAAGTTCTTGACTTCTGTTGAGAACAAACAAAAACAAAACGTTTATTAAAGGTACTGTGAAACGAGGCATTTTGTTTAACTTGCAATGCAACGAAGATGATGTTGTGAAAAGTGGGGAACTGAAGCAGTCTAGAGGATAGATCATATTGGTGTATGCATGCGGCAAGTTAACGGGACCCCAAATGGGCTTTATCCTCCCTGTATTGTGAGGTCTTTGCCACAGTAACGTCAGTAAATGCGATATGACATGGAATGGACCAGGGCGCTGATAAGAATTCTTTTCAGCGCCCTGGAATGGACTAATAACTACTGGCACTATCTGTGATTACCTAGTGAAAGATGCTCTGGAATTCTAGGTGCCATTTGCAGAGCTTCCTCGGGTTTATCAAACGCCATCACTGGAGATAAGATTTCCACCAGAAGGATTCCCAGTTGCCACACTGTTCCCTGGCATCCGTCATATTTTCCTATGCTCAAGTACTCGGGCGGCGTGTAAGCGTTAGTACCTAGACAATACAAAGAGCTTTTCAATCAGCTGAATTTATTATTATCACTCGGAAAGTCGTGCTATCGATCGTAAATTGTATGTAGTTGAAGCTCTGATCAACCACTTGTACGCGGCCATCTTAATACCGCCGCCTGGTTATCTCAGTTGGTAGACTGGCAGCAGACTGCAGAGTACGAGGTCGCGAATCCCGGCCGGACCAACAACCACAGTCTTTAAATGAGCTAGCTGTGCCTTTAATGACGATCATCACGACTGAGACACAGTGTTAAAACACCTTATCACAGTTGCAGAAGATCGCATCATTGGGCGGTGATGTTAAGTCGTCGGCCTTGTCTCCTACACCTTGTCATACTAAGAATATTGTAAAGGACGTTAATGACCCACATCACTGTTCGAAAAGAACAGGGGACTTAGATCCCGGTGTGTGGTTCTGGCCTCGTAAGTTCTTCCATTTTACATGACATGTCGTAGGTTGGGTGGGTAACTGTGGAGTGAGATCAAAATGGACTGATAGCGGAAATATAGGCTCCTTTAAATGGGCTGACGTCCGATCTCACTGGAATCAGGAACCATACTCGCCGACTATGGCTCCTGCTGGAATTCGTCGTTATTCGGTAATTAAAGCGCTATCGTCCGCACGATAAACGCCCACCCCCCCCCCCCACCCCCCGGGAACCTTCAGGACCTCGGTTTACTGAAAATTTGCCATTCAATTCAAGCATACGTTTTAAATTAAGAGCTGTAGGTGTCAGCAAAGGAAAGTTTCAACAATAAGACTCCATATCTCACCTCTGAATTTAAGGAAAGGTTTGTTCTGGACCTCAGACGCCAACCCAAAATCAATTAACTTGGCTTCGTCATTGAGCATGTCCACTAGGATATTCTCTGGCTTAAGATCTCGATGAATGACACCATTTTCCTCACAGTTGATGTTGGCCTCAAGGATCTGGGAGAAGTACCTTCTCGCTTCGTTCTCTGATAGTGTAACCTTAAGTTGTAGGATGTCAAACAAGTCTTTGCACAATTCTGGTCTTTCCATCACGAAAACGTAATGTTCGTCCGTTGTGAAAATTTCATAAATCTTGACCACGTATCGGTGTTGGGCCTTGTTTTGAAGGTAAGCTTCGGCGGGAACCCGTTTGCCATTAATCTGTGACAGGGGAGGGGAGAGTACGTAGGGAGATTAGATTCAGCACTAAGCTTGAGATCACTAGAGATTGTTTAAAACTTCAAAATGATTTCTGAGAGCACGGTTATTTGTCCGCATGGTTGCTAAGTGAAATGACTTGTCATGTGACAAATTTGCAAGGGCTCGAAGAAAATATGCGAATTAATGATGCAATGGTGTAAGTGTAACCAAAGAAAGCTATTTGGAAGTATTTTCCTATTTTACTGTTTGTTTGAAAATGATATGTTTAATATTCAATTTTGATTTTGGTTTATTGTGTGAGACTTACCTCTTTAAACTCGCGGACAGACTCCTTCGAAACAAATTTAATGGCCACCTGGATTGCAGGAGAAATAAAAAAAATCAGTAACAATTTATTTTTATTTAGTGTTAACGAACGATGACTCAATACGTCAGTAAGGGGTACAGAAATTAATCGGTTTTGAAAAAGGTTTAGGCTCTCTACACGCTTCATCTATTTTTCCGAGCCGTGACGTAAAATGTACAGCTGCTTACTTCTGTTCAATTTCAAGGACCGATTTCTTTTATTTTCGATCAACTATGGATAGCTCTTCCGTGACCGTTTTGAGCACGATTTGATTGACCGATAGACGTCAAATTCGGCTAACGCTGCATTTATTGTACCCAATTCAAACCATTTGGGATTAGAACTCTTTGTTCGTCATATTTCCATATCAATGAAGCATTGACATGGAAATTATATGGAAATATTGTGGACAAAGAATCTTATTCCCAGAAGGTCTAAATTGGGTACAACAATGCGTTAGCCGAATTTGTCTATTTATTCTCGAGATCAACATATGTTACTGAAGATATTCGAGCAAAACAAAAACCTATGAATAACACACTGCAGTCCGTACCGGCATACTGTCTGTCTTTCGTGTAGCAGAAACAACTTGACCAAATGAACCATAGCCGATCACATCTCCAAGGTCATAGTTGGCAAGACGATCTAAAAACAAAAGAATTTAAAAGGACATTTGATGAATCAATCAATCAATCAATCAATCTTTTATTTGCCACATATATTTTTATACACTGTAATAAATCTATTACACTATCTAGTAGCAGGAGATCTCTGCAAGCTCGGTTGAGCTTTTCTAGCGGAGATCCCCTTAATTATTATTATTATTATTATTATCATAAACTAAATATAAACATTTATAATATATAGTGGCCTTACAATTCTTTTTTTTATTATTATTTTTGTTAAACTTAAAATAAGCAACAATTACAGTTCTGTTATTTTCGTTCATCATCTTCCTCTATTCAGAGTCAGTCTATTGTTGCTGTACAAAATGTTTTAATTTTCTTTTGAATAACTGTACAGACTTAATTTCCTTTAAACTGTTTGGCAAGCTGTTCCATATTATATGAATCACCTGCACAATGGCAACATACTGTTCTGGTGAAAGTTCTGCATGGGGCTGGAAATATTTGGCCTTAATTTGAAATATGTATTGTACGACCGTTAGGATAATTGTGTACACAGAGAAGACTAAAAAAAAATCATGATTTCAAAGGGGTAACAGTTTTCCGTCTTCCAAATTTGTAATTTTGTTGTTATTGAAGCCAGCGCATATTTGCTTTTCACTAGTTCGATCTTACTTACGGTTAAAGCTGATTTTCTTGACAAATTCTGATTGGTCGGTTTCTCCTACTGCAGAAATGTATGAACTTGAGCTACTCGAGATAGGAGAACAACTAACCGCTTTTTGTTCTTTTCTATTAAACCATTCCGTTACCTAAAGAATACAGAGAAAAACACATTAATGGTACTATTGTGAAGACCGAGGGTCATAACTAAAAACAGTAAAGACGGTAGAAAGGAGATTCTCTGACGCTTACGGATGCAAAGGGATTTACAAATAAGAAGTCATTTGATTGGTTGAACTTGACATGATTGACATATATGACGCGTAAGGTAAGTTTTGCCTGGAGAAAATGGCGACTTTGTGCATGCATACCCTGATACAAATACACAAGGGAGTTTCAAGGGAGTTAAGAAAATTAGAAAATGTTTACGGAATTCCGCCCGTGGCTTGGGTTCACACTGTGATCAACTTTCGTATTCTCCGAAATTCCCTTAACTGAGGTAAGCAATCGCAGCATTTTTTATACTTAATCTTTCTTAAATAACATTCAAATTAAAAAAAATGTTTTTTTGAAACACTGCCACCTACTTTGGGGTCGAGACAGAGTTTGTCCTTGTTAATACTTTGTCTTTCTACCAAATATTTTTCTGACTCACTCCATGCGTATCTTAGCTTTTGTCTGCTAGAAAAAGAACAAAAAATAAAATCGCTATTTAAGTAATGATCCGCATAAGAAGGAAAGTGCTGAACGGCAATGCACGATGGAATGGCAACTTTTTTTATTGTTACAACTAGTGATCTCATTGGCCTAGACTCAAAAACCGCTAAAAAGTTAAGGTTCAAGGTGCATTTTGCCTAATTATTTTAAGGTATCAAGTAATTTGAGACCCAATCGCACAACATGCAAGTTTTAAAAGATATTGTATTTGGGGAACTACACCAAAGAAGCAAAATTATTAGCTATTGTTTTCTGCTATTTTGATTGGTTAAGCACGAACATTTCCTAAAATTCATTTGACGCAAATAGATTTTCTTTATTTTTATACTGAAATATAATCATGAACCATCAGCCCGTCCTCTATTCTTGAAACCAAAGATATTCTATGTGGGAAAGAACCAATGCCGCAGAACAATGAAGTTTACGGTAGTTCTTATGTGGAGCATTACTTAAAGACAATTTAGATCCTCCAAATTTAAATATATCTTAAGTAAGTGACACTGAAATGGTTTTTCCTGAATATTTTAGCAAAAATCATTACCTTTTCTTTTTAGAACTTGTTTTGGGCCGTCTATCGCTGAAGCAGGCCTGCGAATAGAAAAAGAAAATCAGTTCAGAGCCGAAGACAAAAGCAGACATTTAGAATAATCATTTAAAACTTTAGTTAATTTTTACAAAAACATTTGCGTATGGTGTGTAACTAGAGAATTTAGCCGGCAGAAATCATGTAACGTATGCTGAAATTGTGGCAATTTGACTTGCCTGAGATTACATCCAAACTTTATAACTCCAGCACAATTGTTAAACGAGGTTCCATTGTTTTTAGAATTTTTCATATGAATCTAAATGATCGTCATAAAGGTATTTTCAAAGACTTACCCGTTTGGACACTCTTGGTTTCTCAATCGGGCAAGGTGAGACTTCAACATTGTGCGTCTTGGAAATGGAGATTTTCTCCTTGGCTAAACGCGGTCTTTTTTCTACATTTTTACTGGACGACTGTCGCGTTCTCTTCAAACTGAGTTTATTTTCCTCCGACATAATTGATCCGTAAAATGAATTGTGAACAGTGACTTTATCTTTTAGGAAACACTTTTGAATATATCTTCTGTAGACGGCAAAACGTAACTTGCGCGCAAATGATCGTTTCTATGGTAAACGTCCAAAAACTTTCAGTTTGTCTTTTGTGACGATTTTCCCATGTTTTGCTCGCGCGATAGTTCCGCGAAGTGCGCGTGCAATAGAAACGTTTTCTTCCTTCTAACAGAAATTCAAGTTTGAAATTGAACCAGTTAGTGAAAATTTATCGAAACGAAAGTGATACTGACAGTAAATTGTAATAACTTTAAGTATTACAAGCCGTATAACTGATGCCTTCATAAATGAATCGCAGTTAAAATGATCCGTCCATTGCAGGTCCCTTGCAAAAATCGAACACGTTTTTAAAAGAAAACTGTATATTCCTTGTGTCGCGATTCTAGAATAATTCCAGAAGAATTATTGTTATTGATTCTAGAATAATTCTAGAAAAAGGCGCTCTATAATATTCCCGTTTATTTATGTTCTTTAATTAAGAACCTTTAGTGCCTGTTTTTCGAAGAGCAGTAGATGTTTGTGTGACTCAGGCCCGGTTCAGACGCCGAACTTTGGACCGACCCAAATTAACAACAGTACGCCTGTTGATTCAGACGCCGAACTTAATAGGCCATTTCCGAGTTGCCTTTAGCCTCTCTATCAAAGCGAGTCTAGGTGCACAGCCTTTCATATGAAAATGAGTTTGCATTTGCATGTGAATGAAAACTCATTTTCATATGAAAGGTTGTGCACCTAGCCTCGCTTTGACAACGAGACGTAACGTAACTCGGAAATGGCCTATTCAATTTGAGGAGAAACAAATCAAAAGGAAAAACTGACTGCATGTAAAATAAGTTAATAATAATTTTGCATTAGGTTCGGCTCATGAAAAGTTCGGCGTTTGAATCAAAGCCGTTCCAAAGCCGAAATTCCTGGCTTGAGCCAGGCGGGAAGAACGGCAGGGCCGTTCCAAATTCACTGAAATAGCCGTTCTTAACTGATTCAGACGCCGAACTTTTCATGTACTTAATTCAAGGTATTAGGTTCGGCTCATGAAAAGTTCGGCGTCTGAACCGGGCCTGTTTTACACAATACAACAACAAATTACCCCATCACGCGAATCATAACTAAAATGGGCGAAATCAATATCCCCTTCATGGTAAGGAAAATTTAGCGAATATGGTTGGAAGATTAACAAGAGCTTTTCAAATAAATTGGTTGTATATCCTCTACAAATATATAAATTAGTAATCGGACAGTGTAGGAGTCCCGAAGATTTCAGTGAAAGCGAACAAAATAACCGGATGTAACAACTCCGCGTTCAATCAGATTTGTCACGACTACAACTCAGTGCTTAAGCGCTTTGCGCTCTATCCACACATTAAAAAATATCAATTTGCAACGATTTTCAGAATAAGGGCCTGGTCGCACTACAGTCAAAAACAAAATTTAGCCTTTGCAAAAATCGAGGAAAACAAAAGAAACCGCTCCGGTGGGACACGCTTTTTGTGGAATGTTTTTGTTTTTATGTCAATTTGCACGGGCTAATTTTTGTTTTTGACTGTAGTGCAGACACGGTTTTCTAATACCTTTTAGTGGATTTATGAACTCGCGAAAAGTCATGCAACTGATTTAAAGAAGTGGTAACCACTCTACATTTATTTTATAGAAAGTGGTACCTGAACTTAATTTTCGCGTATCTTTGACGCTGCGCGAAAATGACGAAATTAAAACCCGTGCAAAAATTTAAGGCAGCTAGTGTAGTTGTTGCTTTATTTCAACTTCCATGATTTTATATGGAAGTAAAGTATCCTTTAACATATTTCTATCCTGTCTCCTTCCTCACTCACCGTTAATTATCAGATTGAGAATTAAAACGAAAATCAAACTGAAAACGTTCACACACCAACGGCACACTCAGTAGAGTGAAACCGGCTTTTTACCCATTGCAGCTTCTAACGTTTTAATTGTAATCTTTACGGGATTTTACGATCCTCAAAAGAGATTCATAATTCACTCCACTATAGAAATCATGCGAATGTCACTTACGAATGACCGATTCCATACATTGGTAAATAATAATAAAAAAAACCACTTCCAACACCTTTAAGCCAGTGACTTTAGTTGTTTTTTTTCGTGACATTAGCATTGATTAGTATTGGTATTGGTTTGTGACAGCTGTCTACAGCTTTTTCTGTTCTACCGTTAACTCTGGGGGAGTGGGGGAGGGTCGAGGAGGGGTGCGGGCGGTTTCAGGGAGAGACAGGGAATGAAAACAGCCCGCTGTTGGAGTAGTACTGTAGCACCGCTGTTGGCATGATTTTCTCTCCTTGTGAAGTCATAAAGTAAAACAAACAATATTGACGACCAAAATAATGGTTTATTTTTACTTTCGTATAGCAATACAAAACTCCCTTCACTGAAAATTATTCATCCCGTTATCTAGCAGATAACTCAATTCACTGCACACATTCTCTGCATTTTAACAAGTAAAATGTCTTTCAAGTGCAACAACAAAATCAACATCTCCCCTGGGGATTAATTTAAACACAGCACAATCACCAAGTGATTGTTCATTACTAATGGTACATTCTGTAAGAAAATAATATCCCATTGATAACTTAAATTGTATTTATTTGTACCAAAAAAATGGCAAAAAATCTTACTGTATTTGCACCAAAAAAAATGGCAAAAAATCTTACTGTAGTTATTTGTACCAAAAAATGGCACAATTTCACTTCTTATACAAAGATTTAAGTGTGCATAAATACTGCTACAATGCATTGTGCATTGTTAACCAACACAAAGGAATATCTGTTCCAAATTGGCTGATTGCACTGGATGAACAGACCATCATAATTAATATTAAGATAGCAGTAATAACTTAATTTAAATGAACAGTTTTTCTCATGTGTCAAAAATAATTTGTTTCACTCCTTTCTTTAATAGTGGCTTGACAAATCTGGTCTAAGAACAATAGTAATTATTGAAAGGTGCTAAATTTTAAATGATGAATATTGCAGTAATTTTTTATAAACCACACATATCTATTTCTCCATCAAACCATGACCAACAAGATCATGCCCAATTATACATTGTATAACAATATATAATATTTCTAGCAGTTTTCAACATCATACAAACTAAACTGAAATGGTGTTCATTCATTGCTGAATGGCTAGCATTTAAATCTGAATTCAACCAAAGCTACAACATAATTAATGTCAACGAAAAAAGTTTCTCACATGTGGTGAGAGTAACTAATGATATTCGCTCAGCAAGACCATTGCTTTTAATTTTTTAATTTATTTTTTTACATGCAAATTCACATGTTCAAGCCTGACATTGGTCAATTGAGTGTGTTTGAAGATCAACTTAACAGGCCATATCACAATAGCATTATTTTACTACAACCACCACAGTTCATTTATTTCCCCGGCTTACCTTAAATTTTGTAATCCCACTGGAGTTTAAATGACAGCCTTAAAGCTGTAATTACCATGCGAAAAAAAACAGAAGGTGGATGTAGTAAACAGAGGCTATAATGAAAATTAAGGGCCCATTTATATAATTATATTATTATCAAATTTATTCTTTGCATCCATTGAAATTTCTTTATCTTCCTCTGCATGACTCTTTTTTATTTTTTAAACCTTGCTGTGACATTTTAAGAAGTGTGTCAAAGTCCATCTCATCAGATGAAGGAGGACGGCTGATTTCTCTTTCCTCAAGGTAACTGGTATTGGAGTCTAAAAAAAAGGAAAAGGAAAACGTTTTAAAATCACAACTTTAATTCCTGACAATATTATTAACAGTTGATCCTTTTACCGGCAGTTGAAACCTTTTTGTTACAAAACATTTAAACAAACAGCATGACAGAAAAGTACCGCTAAGAACATATAGCTTTCATTTGAATGGACACACTCAAAAGTTAGAACCACGCCATAATAAACAGCACCACAGGAAAATACTGCTCAGTAGCTTTCATTTGAATGGTTACACTGTACAATTTCATCCTCAGACTCAAAGGTTAGAACCACCACATACAACATAGTAAACAGTACCACAGTAAAGTACTGCTTAATAGCTTTCATTTGAATGATCACAATTTAGGATTTCATCCACAGATTCAAAAGTTAGAACCATCTTGTACAGCATAATAAACAGTACCACAGGAAAGTATTGCTCAATTGCTTTCATTTGAATGGTCACACTTTAGGATTTTATCCACAGACTCAAACGTTAGAACCATATTCCATAATTAAATGATTGGCTCTGGTAGTGAAATGATCAAAGGAGAAGGTAGGCTGGCTACATTTACATGTGTGATTTAACATAGGCTAGTGTTGCAACAACTTTTGGAAAAATCACATCACTTGAGCAAGCAAAAAAAGCTATGTAAACACAGCCTAGCTTGAGACAGAACACAGGGTTATTAGTACTCACCAAAGTCAACATAGCTTCCACCACAGAACTTTCTTCTTCCACCAAAACAAATGTCCAAAACAGGAAGCCTTGAATCTTCATTACCTCCTACAAATTACACACACAAAAAAAAAACAAAGTTGACATAATCATCACCATCTGTCCCAGGAATGGCCAGGTTACTCATGGAGTGTTTTTATTTTCCATTACTGCAACAGGCTGTTCTTGGTTTTTTAACACTTCCCATAATGGAAGCATATACATGTAAACAAACAAAATCTGTAATGATTGTGGAAATTGCAGTCTGCAGCCAAATAGTCAATAACTTTGGCCAGCCATGTCAGAATGTTTTGTAGTGGCTGGCATGGTAACAGAAGTAGCAGGTAATAAGGGCTAGAGATGCATTGTTATTAGTCATGATTTGTGAACTCCAGAGTGAAGTAGACGGCAAATAATTGACTGTATGCGGCAAAACTGCCAGCTGCCAGCACATTTTGACATGGCTGTTTGACAAAGTATTATTTCTTCCAAAAGAATGTTTTAATACAGGTATCTTCTTATATAATTACATGTGAAAAACATGTTTCTATCAAGATTGTTTTAATATAAGAAGCAAGTTTCGATTTTCCCTAACTGACAGAGAACTTTATTAACCCTTTCACTCCCAGAGTCGATTATTCTGTAGATGAAATCCTACGATGCTACCATTTAAATGAAATCCCATGAAAGTACTTTTGCATGGTACCATTGATTTTGTTTTTCAATATTTAACAAAATGGAATTTGGAATTTGTCTTAAATTTTGTAGTTTGGCACTCTTGGGAGTTAAAGGATTAACATGTCAATCATTCTAATATTCAAAAAAACTCATTGGTGAAACAAATATATATTGAAAAAATGTACAATCACAATGAGAACACTATGAATTTTGTAAACAATTCAACTCACTTTCAATTGCTTCAGCAGCAGAAGAGTATTCAAAGAACGTCACAAAAGCATAGTTGTCTCTGTAAAAAAAAGCTAATGTTTGGACACTGTGCTTGCAAAACAAACAAACAAACTTTTTCATAAATCAGAACTAGTTGTGACAACTTGTTTTAGAGACTTAGAGTTCAGAACATCATAGACAACATTAATGATCTTGGTTATTCTTGTCAATTTCGTCGTAAATACACTCAAAACAACACATCAGCCATCTTTTCTTTCCATGTGCTTCTTTTCTATCCCATAATACACTTGTATCCAGGTCCCGGGCGGCCGAGCGCCGGGGACTTCACAATGATCACTAAAAGACACAAATCAGTTCAGTTCATTCGGTTCTCCAATCTCTTTTTCTCAAAGAATAGCTCACAAGGTGGCCTCAATGGGATGGATAACTTCAAATGAGTATTTAACCTGAACTACATTGTATCAAGTTTAGGCACATTTGTAGACATAGACGTGATTTCAGCATTAACTGTAACAAATAATACAATTAATCTTACCCTTTGTCGCGGAAGTGAACAGTTACTTTTTCAATGGGACCAAATGGACGAAATCGTCTCCAAATGTCATCTTCTGTTGTCCTGTTTGAAATTTTACCAATGTAAACTATGCGTCTCTCCTCCTGTAGTCAAAATGCAAGGAGTCCAATTTTTAATTCTACTTTCAAAATGAGCTACAATTTTAACCTACTAGTCTAATTATGAAACAAGTAAACTGGATTTACCAGTTGATTATAGGCACACAATGAGCTTTCAAATATCAGGAAATATTTTATAAACCTTTAGATGCCATTACAGTAATTTAAAGGATTTAACATTACATCAAAGTGTTTACCTGATACACAAATGCATGTCTTGGATGCACATTGTGGCCATGAAACATTGATTTGTCTACCATAATAGCCGGCTGCCAGCTATTAACGACAGCCCTGACTAGTGTCATGTTTGAAAGTACATAACATGGTTTCCATGGGTTCATTAAATATCATTAAACACAGTAAACCATTTTGAACTTTGCAAAGGTTACTAAAAATGTCAAATGATAGGTCTGTCCAGGCTACCAGTGACAGGGGGGAGGGGGGAGGAGGTTCTACCAGCAGGGCCTTAATTTTTCCCACCCTTGAAAACGGATAAGCATTGGTCTTGAAGATACATGCAATATTGTTGATTACCTTTGCTGTGCCTTTAATATTGTGGTCAAACTTGAACCCCATTTTCCTTTCTAGTTCAATGTCATGGATATTCTTATCTTTCTTGCCATCACTGTCTCTCTTTGAACGATCCTTGCTGTGTGGTCGTCTGTTTCTTCTATGATCTCTGTTACGGCTGCCAGAATCTCTAGCGCTGCCACTTGCATGCATAGACTCCGACTGCCTGGGATCATATCTGCATCTCCATTCATTCTTACTGTCTTCATCTGAGCTGGAATAACGTCTTTCATCTGAACTGTCATCCGAGTATAAACTGTGTCTGCGCTTAGTTCCTTTGCGATAATTGTCGTCATCAGAGCTATAACTATGCTTCCTTTTACACTGTTTCCTTCTGTTATCATTATATTCATCAGAGCTATCACAACGACTGCGTGAGCTCTTGCTATAGCGTTTGTCATCATCAGAGCTACTGCACTCCCCTTCAGAACTGCTGCACTCCCCTTCAGAACTGTCCTCGCAGTATGGACCTCTATACCGCTTTGGAATTCTGCTTTTTTTATCTGCAGAATCTTTATCACAGCTTGATTGTCTTTTCCTAGAATTAAGTATTTCCGTTCTGTTAGACAACTTATGATTTTCATGTTCCATTTCTGAGGCTAGAGATTTTGGGGGACTTGGCTTTGAGCCATTCATGGTTGAAGGACCATTGATTTTGGAAACAACTTGAGGTGCCATAGTTGAATGACCATTGATTTCAGGAACAACCCGAGGCGCCTTTCTCATTGGAAATCCACTACAGGCATAATTGTGATCCGTTGAGTGGTTATCAACATGGCATTTTTTGTCCATTTTAGAGCTCTTGTGTTTTTCCAACCCATTTTGGATAGGTTCCTTGTCCGGAAAATCATGCACTGTTTCTCCATTCATAGGACTGCATACATTCCCAGCAATTTTGCCATCAATGGAATCTGTACCACTATTCTTTGTTTCATGAGGAAAGACAAAATCCAGGGCATGTGATTCTGCAAAGGCGTTAATCTTGAGAGCAATGGTTTCTTCATTACAGGAAGTGTCCCTATGAAAGATCACAAAAAAAAAATGTTTGAAAAAAGTATCAGGACAAAAACATGAACAGTAGAACTCATTTCCTATTAAATGGTACAAAAGTTCATGAATTTAAAAGATATCAAAGGAAAACGGCAATAGTAACAGATAAACTTTCACAGTACCGCTTTGTGACATTTACATATAGGATTACACTTACAAAGAGGAAAGCAGGCCAACAGATGATGAAGAACAACCCAATGAACCTGAGGAAGATAAAAAAATTAACAAAAAGGAAAGGTGCCCTGACTTTTTTCACTGCATCATAATAAAACAAGAAATGAAGGAACTGCATCTTTGAAGTCATTGAACTGTTCCAATATTTAACAGCAATGACTTGTGAAATGATGACTTTGAGGTTACATTTATCTTGTTGATTAAGTTTACCTTGTTTTTCTTCATATTCCAAGAACTGTTCCAGAAGGTTACTCACGTCATTGGCTTCAATACCTGTTAAAAAGAAAATAACATGCCATTAAATAAAGTAAAAAGGAGATGATATACACAGCCTCAAAGGAACCATTCAATTTCAGATCATTCCAGTAAATATTCATCCAAACACCATGCATAACAATGGCTGTATTTATCTTGGAAGATGCACAATGCATATCAGATGCATCTGCCCAAGATAAATATACAGAGACGCATAAAACAGGCAGATGGAAATCAGCAGATGAATAAAAAGTATCATGAGAGAGACTGGGTGTGACAACACCAACCGCACGTACAGAATTGATCTGACCATTATTTTCCATATTTATTTTGACACATCATGCATCTGAGAAGAATTATGCAGATTCTGACAACATAAATATGGCCAATGCGCATGCCATATCACTCCTTAACCAAATGAATGTGATTTAAAATTGAGGAACATTGGCAGTGTCTCAAACAAAACTTGGTCATACAAATAGTTCCTTTGAAGATGAATGAGTATAGAGTTTGGTGTAAAGAGTAGACTATCACAGTAAACTTACCTTCAGTTAGTTCACCATCTTCTAGTTCAATACTTTGGGAACTCCCATTATTTCTAACAGTGTTCTTGTATTACAAAGAAAGAAAAAGGCAAATAAATAAAGAGAAAAAAGCTAAAAATTATAAAAGCCGCCTTCATAAATCTCTATGGACAACTGGGGAGAATTAATTATTATGAAGTGATTTACTCTTAGAAAATCCCATATAAACCTTATCAGAATGAGTAGAAGCTTATCTTTCCTTAGTTCAAGTCCACTTTCATATTGAAAACTATAATTACCAATAGAACGGCTGAAGGGTTACCAAAGAGCTGCTAATTAAAGGATAAACTTAATTTGCTTCGCGAACTCGACGTGTACGGTACAACACCATTCAATTAACCACGTGGAACAACAAACGACCGTACTAACTGTAGTGGTTTCGTATTAAACAAGCTATTTGACTAAAAATGTTACTCAAACCACTACCTTTAAATACTAAAAATATCATTCATACCATGAACATGTCACCAGTCGAAGAATTGTTGACTTTTCCTTCTAAAAGACCCGGGAAGAGCTCAAAGTTTTCGGGCTCTACGTCACCTTGCACTTGATGGTACGAAGAAACCCCCGGCATTTCTACAGCTTCGCTCTGTATAATCCCAGTTCTTTAGCGATTTTTCAATTAGACAACAACAACCCGACTACCTGGCTTTCTAAAAGAAAGCACAGAATGAACGTTAAGATTGCTATGCTCGAGAATCCTCGGCAAAACCTTTTTTACGTTCGCCGGTAGAATTCTCGAACCACAAAAAAAATCGTCCACGCGGTCACAAAATGTTGCGTCACAACTTATACAAAAAGAACAGCCTCGTTCTGACGATCACCATTAGGGGAAAACTGGAACGAGTAACGCCAACAGTACCAGCGGTATTTCAGCGGTTTTCTTCAATAATTCAATATGGCGTTCGAGAACGAGTGCTAAGTTTTCCAACCACCGAAATATGAGCTAGAGATTGTTGATTTAGAATGCTACGCCAACTTTCTAAAGGGCTGAAATTAGTGGTCAATCAAAGCGGTCTAGCTTTTTGTAAGGCATGGCTACCATGGCTACCCACATTGACAGGTAAGCTAAAAAGCCCCGGTGGTGGGGGGGGGGGGGGGGGGGGGGGGGGGGGGGGGGGGGGGGGGGGGGGGGGGGGGGGGGGGTAGGAGGGGGGGTACTCAACAAAGTTTTGTACAGGGATGCTTCACCCCAAGTTCCAAACACTTACCATTTCATATACCACTTTTGACAGAAAAGATACCCCTTTCATGTACCTTTCATTGAAAATGGGGCTCATCGTCGGTGTAAGAACCTGTGAAACTCATGAGTGACGTAAAATAAAGAAAACAAAAGGCATAAAACAATAGAGTCAACTGGGAATGCAATACTACAAAGGTAAAAAACAAAGGAAAAAGTCACAGGTTCTTACACTGAGGTCAACACGAAAATGGTACCCCTTTCAAAAAGCCTTTACGTTTCTCTGTTATATATATTTTGAAAGACCCTTTTTACAATACTCAAATGGCAGTTTTGCCTACCTTTTTTACACTTCAACTTGTGTTTTCGCTACCCTTTCCTATTCTTTGTGAAATCCCTGCCCTTTCATATACTTCAACTTGTGAAATCCCGACCTTTTCATATACCTCCAGCCTCAAAAAGGTAACTACTGTAAAAACCCACATATAAGAGCCTAAAGCACTAAAGATTTAATAACCTACAAGCTGAAATTTGGCATTTTAATACTCAATTTTATAAGAACCTGTTCAGCCTGGCAAGAAAAAAGAGGTTTTTATACAAAAGATCACTCCAATTTCGATTATCAAAATTCTGAATATTAACTGTATGTGAAACCTCTAACAAGCATTCTGACTGTTATTATTTAGCTAGGTAAGCATATGTTTGTTATTTAAACTAGTTCTAAACCATTATGTACTAGTAGTGTAATATTTCTGTGAATGATTATGCTACCACAAACTCTGAAAAATATAAGAACCTAGTATTAAGAACCTTATCAGCCTGATTTGTTAAAAAGTACCATGAAATATAAGAACCTGTTCAGCCTGATCTCGAAAATTCTAGGCACTCGTAAGGCAAAAAACGTTACAATTTTAAATTTGAAAGGGGGTGGGGGATTAAATATGATACTATAACAGCATAAGCTGAACTGACAAAGCAAATGTTAATAACCATAAATAACAAAGCAATAGAAATAAGAAAAACACGCAACATGACACCACAGTAAATATAAGTATTGGAAACTGAGAAAAAATGTCATGTTCCATCTCTTCTCTTTAAACCTAAAGGTTCAAGGGTCTGACCTCTCTCAATAAGATTTGCTTCTCTTGCTTTACGTACACTGTCACGATTAGTTAACGAGTTCAAGAGGAATTAGTTGCATATCAAAAAGGTACCCCTTTCGGGCAGAGCATCCCTGTATAGCCCATTATAAGGAGTACCCCCCCCCCCCCCCCCCCCCCCCCCCCCCCCCCGGGTTATAAGCTGACTTTTTTAAAAAATCTCTGACATACCCCGGGATCATGAATCTGTAGTTCCATGTATTAAAGGGGCAGTATCATGAGGGCGAAACTTGAAAACGTTCGGCCCATGTTTTCAAGTTTGATTTGGCAAATTCAAAAAGGCCATTGAGAAGTGGAGGTATTTATTGAATCAAAAAATCCGTTTTGATAGCCGGAAGAAAAAAAAATCACTTTTAACAGTGATATGTCCAAAATTCCGGTGCAAGAACAATGAACAGTGCCGCACGTGATACTGCCCCTTTAATAATTATGCTGCTACTAAGGTGCTTTGTATTACAGGTAGGTTTTTTAGTTGATGATGAACTTAGCTCAGTAATACACTAATTAAAGCAACCTATCTAATCTCAGCTGGTTTCCACAACTTCAGATTCCAGGTGTTAAATGAAATCCTTAAGATCACTTCGCAGCTTTAAGAAACTTGTGGCATTCAGCCAGCAAATATTACTAATACCATTCACTGTTAATCCACTATATATTGAGCCCCTCTCAAGTTATAATTTTATTATTAAGGACACCCCCCCCCCCCCCCCCCCCCCCCCCCCCCCCCCCCCCCCCCCCCCCCCCCCCCCCCCCCCCCCCCCCCCCCCCCCCCCCCCCCCCCCCCCCCTCCTCCCATCTTGTTTCTTACAACTGAAACTATAAACTATAGGATGCAGGTTAGATTACCAGTAAACAGTCTTTCTATTTAATCTGTGCACTAATTCATGTATTGTACATGCAAGCTTTGAGGAAAATATTACCTTTAAAATAATAGTTAATGTTGGAAAGCAACATCAATCCGAGCCCGCAATCACCACTGTGGCCTATTCCTGCATCTAATTCCTTATTTGGCACTTGTCTTCCTTATTTGGCTCCTGTCAATCAAACAGGTTAAATCATGTGAGCTTTCTCAATTGCCCTCATCTCAGAAGGCCGCAAGTTTCACCACAGCTAGATTGATCCCTCCCACCCTCCCATATTTATTTATTGTCTCTGTAAGAATAACTATGTTACCTAGACCTTAGTCACATGCTCTTTTGATGTATGGAGAATTCCTACTTAAGCCTTATTAATAAATTAAGGGCGGGGAATTGCTGCCTGTGGCAACCTTTCAGCCCTGTGCTGAAGTCCTGTCAGGGAGGGGGCATACAATACTTGCTGGACTGGGTTAACTTGGCCCCAAGACATTACCCCAGTGTCGATGCCCACCTTGCAGTACAGGCATGAGGCACCCCCAGGGCATGGCGCCATATGCCGAGGCCCCTCATCTGTTGGGTTTATCCAGTCGGTGGGTTCTATCCAAGCCTTGCCAGTATATTCCCTGCCCATTTACGCCCACAAATGAGTGTTATCTTTTATTCCTTGTCAAAACATTAAATTGTATCAAATCACAATCATATTGATTATATTTATGAAAATAATACCCCCCCCCCCCTAAAAGTTGCCTGAAATAAATAATCCCCTAGGTACATTTAATATTTTTTTCAGTGAATCAAGTGAGGTTGGCATCAAAATTGGTTGACACCCTTGAGCCCCACTTAAAAAACCTAGTGAAACAACATGCAGATATTACAGAGAGGCTATCAGTTACAGAGGTACATGTACTTTCACCCTTTTGTGGCTAAGTTTCCTCAAATTTCATTATCTTCCTGGCCAAATGTTTTATTTTCCAAATAGTGTATGGTGACTATAGTTGCCTGTGGCCACAAAAATGTTAAATAGCAGTAGTATGTAGATTTTGTTTGTACATCAAAACAATATTTTGTTATCACTCATTCTCTCTATTCTACTTATTACCTGTACTTGTTTGTTTGATCAGCATAATGTTGCAAACAAAAGTTACAAATGTAGATCATGATCACTCCAAGGTCACTAGGAAAACAGACTTCAGTTGCAGAAATATTTTAAAATTTCTTTTTACTTTTAGGGAGATAATCCATCAGTAAGTGAACATAGGACATTATCCAAACAACTTGCTAGACTTTCGCCTGTAGTTAAGCTGACAAACAAGATTGAGACAAAGCAAAAGGTAATTTTGGTGCCCCAAAATATAACAGGACTACCTGACAGGTAAATACATTTAACTGTAACCAGTTTTTGGTGATCTTCCTGAAGTTTTAAAAGGAACACCTGAAAGGTCCTAGAATCTTGTCTGTTGGCATGAATTGCATTACTTTTCACACTTTCACACTGTCACATTTTTGCTCTATGTGAACAACTTTTTAATGACAGTCCTCTCCATGGAATTAAGCATCCAGGACAGCTCTGTCTAGCTACAAATGTTAAGCCTTGAAAGGTACGGTGATCACCCACGTCATTTTAAATGTAGGAATCCTTCCTGGGGAGTAAAGTGCGTTCTCATTATTTAGCATAATATTAATGTTGTCGTTATGCTTACAGGAGATTCAGGACTTAAATGAGATGATAACAGAAATTGGAGGAGAATTGGGTAACATTGCAGAAGAGGAGAAGCGGCAAGCACTGAATGATATAAAAGAGCTGGAGGTACAGGGAGCAACATAAACTTGATGATATTAAAATAGTTCCTATTGACATAATTTTTACACAATACTCCTACGTGTCTTCTTAGGATGAGTTACTCAGTTCTCTTGTTCCTCAAGATGATGATGACGAAAACAATGCTATTTTGGAGTTAAGGGCAGGTATGTTCTACCTCATCAAAGACGCTTGCTTACAGCTGATTTGAGTGTAGTGTGTAGTTCAGCAAAACACAAAATTTGTGCAAAAAATGTAAAAACCACCTGGCAAAACCACTGATGTTTCCTAGCTGCCAATTGTGTGTTCCTTGTTAAGCCTGCACTGAAGATAAGCCAAGATCTTCAAAGGATAATTTATTCTATTAAAAAAGGCAAAGATTTACACAGGAAGGTTCAACTGTATTTTATTTGTTTTAAAATCTTGTTGTTCTGTTATGTAGGAGCTGGTGGAAAAGAAGCTTCCCTCTTCACCCATGAGATGTTAATCATGTATCAAAAGTAAGTAAAGCCCCAAGGGTTTCAACAGTTTCTGTATAAAGATCCATTAATAGGCTCCGCTCTCCTAATGTTGTAATGTTTGTGGTACTGGAAAATTATTAACTTTTCGTTGTTTATTCCAGATTTGCAGCTTATAAGGGGTGGAAGTTTGAAGTTCTAAGTATGAACAAAAGTGATCAGGGTGGACTTAAGGTCAATATGATACTGACTGTTTTTGAATCAAAGAAATCATTATTGCGAGAAGGTTTTCTTATTTTTCCCACTTCTCATTATGTCACAAAGGCTTTTTTGTCTGTTCCCCCACCTTTCCTTCTAATTCCTGTTGTTCCTTACCGTTTGTGCTTGGCATTCTCTTCTTACACTTTTCAGGCTATTTTATCTAGTGTCGCTTTCCCATTGTTTATTTTCCACTGACTTTTTCTCTGGTATAAAGCCGTTTTCAGTCGAGTCTCATAACACAAATCACAAAAGTACACATGACGACAATCCAGTGAAGCAATGAGAACTTAAAGCAGATACATTTACCTGGAGCTGAGCCAGGAAAATGCATGTGAGCAAATCCTGATAAGTTTTCCTCCAGCTTCTGATACACAAGCATTCCTTAGCATCACAAAGTATAAGAATGCAAAACCAAACCAAAATTTAAAGTTAATTACTTCTGCCACTCAATTGTAAAACCTCTTTAACAGTTGGTAGGTAAAATGTAAGGACTTTTCATGTGCTGATGTTTGTTTATTCTGCAGGAAGCCTCTGTGAGTGTAGTTGGCAGTGGGGTGTTTGGAATGATGAAGGTAGGACAGGAGTAATGCTTCTTTACGGAAATTCTATAAAGTATCGCAGCTGAATTTCTTGTCGTTGTTTTCAGTTTGAAACTGGAGTTCACCGTGTCCAGAGAGTACCACTGACAGAGACATTGGGCCGTATTCACACGAGTACAATGACTGTGGCGGTGTTAGCACAACCAGAGGAAGTGAGTATGTATTGAAGCCATAGTTAGTTTCAAAACCGATAACAGAGATGCTGGAATTTTTGTGGAAAATCGACTTTTCAGCATCTTTTGTTTTAAGTTACACGTTAAACATTTTTCATGATTGTATTAAAGTTCCTCCAACAGAGTTCGAAACCAATTGCGGATCAGTTTATGTATGGTCGAGGCAAAAATGCTAACAAAAACATGTAACAAAGAATTATATCAGGCTTCATAACCGTTTTGTTTTATTACTGTAAGTACAGTGCCTGTAACCTGACAAGCTAATTGTAGCACAAACAAAAATAACCTATTTGATCATTTAGTGTTTTCGGTCAAATTCATCGCACGCGCCTTTTTCCATCGATAACATAAATTCGACGATTGCCAAGTTTAGGCTGTTGGCCTATTCTTACTTTATAGTGGTAAAAGTCGGAGTTATTGGGCAGTACTTAGTATTCATTTGTGCACAGTATCGTGCCATTCAATTTTGGAAATAAATAGATAGTTGATTGGCCGGATTACAGACTAATTTAAAGGAGAGGTCACATCTCAGTTCAATGGCATAAACGATTACCATATATCGAAAATATCCGCTACGTCGAGCAAAAATATAATTTAAGTTGTCTGTGATACCACGATCGTTATACGTTTTTCTGTTACTTGTAGGTGGATGTAGTCATTAATCCAAGCGATCTTAAAATTGAAACATTCAGAGCCTCAGGGTAAGTGTGTCTTTCTCAGCAGTTCTTTTAGCAATCCAATTCAATCACGAATTAAGACGGCTCGCGCTACCATCCGTTTTCCTGTTTGGCTGCCCAGTATTTTACTTTGTATTGTAAAATATTTCCTTTCAAACCTTTATTCTAAATTTCCACGTGTTTCTCTTTAATTTTTTTTTTTACTTTACCTAAGCAATATGCAGCTTTGACGCACACGCTTAATCACTCGCGGTATTTTTTTTGCAAGGAAAGAGTTCATCCCTGTAATAAAACAAATCGTTACTTACTAGTATCTGAAGATTACTTGCAAGTGGCGTCTGCAGCTTCCTTCCCCGCAGTCCTAGTCGTCCTCGCCACTTAATCGAATGTGATGTCACCCATCGAGCTGACCCCAAGCCTGGATGAGAGCTCTCAAGCTTTGTTTGGTAATCACGTTGAGCTGTGGGACGAGACTGGATCGTGCTTTTGTTATGAAGAAGAAACGATCTTAAACGTTAAGAATGGGGCTAGTTTCTAGAGAAACTGTGCGACCGTTTTCCTGAACATCTCCTAGACGTTGAAAAAAATGACAAAGACGCATCCAAACCAGTCGCGCGCCATTTTAATCTTACTAACCATTCACAATGACAATTTGCGGCCTTTCCCTACACCAGGGTAACACAGAAAGCCGTAAAAACCTAGAACAAAAAATAATCTTTCAAATCGGCACTCTCAAACCCCACGGAATCAACGAACGCTTTTCATTCAACTAATTTACATTTGTTTTTCACGTCACCAAATTTCCACCAATAGCGTAGCTCCACCGCTTACTATATAAAACCACACACTACCCACAATTCCTTGATTCGCTCCAACGAAGGGCTAGCGCTCGAAACGTCAGCTATTTGAATCTTTTTACGGTGGTCAATTTACCCTATCGACTCAGTCGATAAAACTAAATTCTCGTGTTAAACGTTAAGACCCTCTTACGTTTAGAGAACTAACTAATGTTTATTTAAGCGCTGGCAAATGAGCATGTTTTGTTGTTGTTGTTGTTTACTTTAGCGCTGGCGGCCAGCACGTCAACACAAATGACAGCGCGGTACGAATTACTCATTTACCGACAGGAATTGTTGTTAGATGCGAGGAAGAAAGGTCCCAGATTAAGGTACAAAGTAACTGATTTACAGCTAGCGGAATTTCTCGTCTGCTTTCAGAGCTTGAATTTACTATGAATATTCATGAGAATTGATGCGAATGCAATCTCATGCATAGTTATTAAAGTTGAAACACGGCAATTTTGACAATGTTATGACAAAAATTATGATAAATTAAATTATTGATTGAATTCTTCATCCACCAGTTCTCATAGACTTCTTGCATTCGTTTGGGTGGATTTGACAGAAATTTTTTATAATCAGTTCTGTGAACTGACGCGTACGGACTGACTGGTTCGTCCTGCCAAACCTAGTTGCGTTGTTGTAGTTTTAGTCGTTCAGCTTCATTTTGTTCATTTTACAGAATAAGACTAAGGCAGTGCAGGTACTACGGGCGCGGCTGTACGATATTCAGCGACAAAAAGCTGAGTCCGAGATGACTGAAGCCCGCAGAAAACAGGTCAGCAGTTGACTAACCTATGTGCATTATGGTAACTTTTTTGCTTAATCTCGTCTCCAGAGCCTGCACCTTCAAAGTGAGCGGAGATCGAACGCTCTGTTGGTGCTAACCAAAATTAACACGGCACCTGGGAACGTGATTTAGTCGCCGCCATTTTGAACGAGGAGGAGGCTCTGGGGACGAAATTGTTGTGCTCTTGCAACAAAAAGCGAGCCCGCGTTATATGGGTCGGGTGGTGTGCCTGTGACCACTGCAACAACTCGAAGGGGATAAATATGGCGAATTACAGGGCCTTTTGCGTCGAAAGTTATAACACCAAATAAGAATTTTGTCACGGGACATCTCATCTAAGGATAGAGTTTGAAGAAGTTCTGATGGCATTTAAACTTAACAAAGTTTCTTCTTGTTGGATTAGATTGGTAGTGGAGAGCGCTCCGAAAAGATAAGAACCTACAATTTCCCACAGGTAAGTCGAAGTACAGGTTGATGTCATTTGCCTGAGGCTGGGGTCGCAACTTTTTTGCAGGCTGCAATCGCTAAAATCGCTGACGAAATATTTTGTCATCTTTTGGAAACAGGTATAAGCGAGCATTAGTCTGCGTCCGCAGGCTTTGGCAATGGATAGCAGACAATAGATAACATTTTCACAAGGCTGGTATCCATTTGTAGTCCGGCCAGAGAGACCGCCAGCTGGCCTATCAGATTGCAAAATTGGCAGTTACTTGGTTTCTCGCAAAGAAGATTAACTCGTGTTGTTTCCTGTTGGTCCCAAGCTTTCACTCTTCGACTGACTCTTCAGCGCACCTCTCTATTTTCTTTCACTCTTCGACTGACTCTTCAGCGCACCTCTCATCTATTTTCTTTCACTCTTCGACTGACTCTTTAGCGCACCTCTCATCTATTTACTTTTTTACTGTTTTACATCCGCAGGGTCGAGTGACGGATCACAGGATAGGCTTGACCGCGCACGGCCTGGAACTGTTTCTTGAAGGAGAAGACAAACTGCAGGATATGATCCTAGCCTTGCAGTCTCAACATGAAGCCGAGGCTTTACAAGATCTCACCAGTCAGTACACCGCTGGAGAAAAACACGCCAGATAAGAAACATTGCAGCTGGAAAGTACGAACTTTCGAGACATCGACACGAGTCGGTTTGCTGTTTGGCTGGCAGTGGATATTCTTTTGTTTGCGAGCACAGCGATTGTTAAATAAAAGCTGAAACGGCAGAAATGTTATCGTGGATTCTGGAAAAGAGGAATTTTCATGAAACGGAAAAAAAACTCTGGAATCCATTCTATACCAGGAATCTCTTTTCACTCCCGAGACGGAGTTCCAAAATTCAAAGAGGAAATTCCTTAATTGCGTTTTGGAAAATGAAAAAAAAAAAATTATAATAATAACACCTGGAAGTCGCTCCGGCTTTCATTTCAATAGTCACATTTTATGGTGTCATCCACGGACTCAAAAGTTAGAACCACCTTGTACAACACAATAAACAGCACCACAGGAAAGTACTGCTCAGTAGCTTTCATTTGAATGGTCACACTTTAGGATTTCACCCACAGACTCAAAAGTTAGATCCACTTTGTACAGCATAGTAAACGGTAGCTCTATTTGAATTGTCTCACTTATTGATTTCATCCACAGGCTCAAATGTTAAATATGCTAGTAAGTACACTTGTTTAGTGGAGCGAGGCTTCGTTCGCCGATTTCCTTTTTGAGTGAGCTTACATGAAGTGTAATCTCACTCTATGTCATGGGAAGTGTCCGTAAGTCCGTGGTAGTCCAATCTTCGGGTTGTCTTCGGTATCACGGCGCCTGGTCTCGAACAGATATTGTTTATTTCCGTACGAACGATGAGAGCACGAACACGCGAATATGAGCGAGGTTGAACACGAAGTGCTGCGAACTGATCCCGGATCATCCCGTATAACGAACGACGTATTTTCGATATCAAAAACACGGAACGTGGAAGCAACCACGTTTTTTCGCCGTTGGAGAAAGAGAGGTAAGGGACTCGAAATTTACGATTTTTCGTGTTATATTGCACCAGTAATCAGGCACAGCATTCAAGCAATGTGTCTATTGTTTTCACGTAAAGAGTTTTTCAGATGTTTTGAAGGTGTAGACAAAATCTTCGCCAACAAAAGGTTCCCAAAATCACCGAGATGTAGTTTTAAAGACAGCTGTGATGGCCGCCGAGTGACTTGTGCAGTCCAGCATTGCGAATTGCTCCATGTACAACATCTGGCAATCCATAACCCTGTCTCAGGGTCACATAATTCCCTTCTGGGAACAAAATATGTCCTTCGGGAAACGATGAATTCTCTTCGGAGAACAAATAATGTCTTTAGAGACACAAATCTGGGTTAAGTGCAGTTACAATAAGACGTTGAAAAGTTATTGTTTGAAAACGTTGATCTTACTAAGTTTAAAATGTAAGTTAACTATACTTGTTACAGCTACCTAGCTACATTCCAAAAAAACTTGAGAATAAATGTTAATGTTTTACTGTTATTGTTGGCAATGCTGATACTGTATGCAAACAGCTACATGCTATAAGCACCAACCAGGGCTCAATTTCATAAAACTTTTACAGCTGTAATTTACAAGTGTAGTTATTGTTTCAGACCTCTGAAACAATAGCTACAAGCGTAAAAGTTTTATTAAATTGATCTTTAAATTTATATATTTTGATTAAAAGATAACATTGCCTGCCTTGAGTAAAATGGTGTCAATCTTTACTGTCAGTATGGGGTTTTACCACTCCTTACATGTGAAACCCGACCACGTTTGTTTGTCAGACACTGTTTCAAATAAACCCCTATTTCAAATAGGCACCCATTCTTGTGTAAATCCATGTGCGGTAGATCTAGAATTTTGTTCATGTTCACAGTTACAGTACTTCCTCTATTAAGTGGTCATTTCTCAAAAACCCAAAATATGTATTCACCAGTCCGTTACTGGAAATGGTTCTCAAGGTCCTGAGGGTTTCAGCTTAACAGAGGGACTGCTGTATATGATTTACATTTTTTTCAGAAATTTGCTAATATGATAACTTTGATAATGACAATGATGATAACTCGGTCCTTGTAGTGACATTACATAGTGTGACAAAAACGATACCAAATTAACGAACGATCTTCCAGTCCAACAAAACAAAAAATCATTCTCGACAAACCAAGATACTTTTCCAATACAGAAGCTCTTGAGACATTAAGTTGCAAGCCACAATGGTGCTTGGTGGACATGTGTTTTTATCACATCTCTTGGACTTGGAACACTTGCACCAGTTATACAGTCAATGAACCATTTTTTAAGTTGTGCTTCCATACCTGTGACAGTACCACATTATATCGTTAAATAGTTTTTATGAAAAATCAGAGGCAGACAGCCTATGGTGTATTTCTCATTTAGCTTAATATCTTTGACAGTAACATTTTCGACATCACAAATTCCGTCTCTAGATATTTCTGTGCAAATTTTCATGGTAAGCTCACTCATGTACGCATTATTATCGAAAATCTGTTGCGTAATGACAACACTCTAGGTGTTATTACTGGAATAAGATGTACTGCTTAATTCTTTACACCGCAAAACACATATAATAATGACGAGATTGTAAATTACCTTTAAATGTACAGCATGAACTTTATAATTTACATTCTACGTTTTCACTTCTGACAATAAACTGGTTTCGGTGTATCAACGCTTGGTGATCATTTTTACCACGATTTTTTCTAATTTGGCCTATTTTTTATTTTCTTGGTGATATTTCATTTTCTGTGGTTAATTATTCAAAACAAGAGCCTGTATTTTGAATCAATAATGTCTTCCAATATTGCAGCTATTAACGGACAAAAACCAAACTGATTGTGGTTGATAAGTGGCGGTTTAAAATGATGACATGGATTGATATCTTGTGTTGTTCGACTAAACTCTAACATCTTTAGTTGTTTTTATGCGTTACAGTTTTTTTCTTTCACTTTTAGTTTGAAGTTCGTCTACCTGCCATGGAAACAAATACAGTCTCTTAAACATTTGCCGCCACCTGTTTTCTATGGATGTACTTAGCTGCTGGCAATTTATTTCTAGTTCTCTTTTGTCGCTGCTTTTGTTAATGTTGAAAAATAGGAGACCTCATGCAATTAAGTTCAGTCGAAATTTCTAGTAGTAAGTTAGAATTCGTTGCGTTTCTTCCCGAGCTCGGCGAAATATAACTTTTTTTTATATATTAAACCCTTGCTTTGACGAGGAAATATGAGCGGATTTCTAATTACCAAGGTTAATATTCAGACTGAGAATTTGTTTTGGTTTCCAAGTTAAAGTCACTTCAATTTCGTAAAATAATTTCAGAGATTTTTGTTCAGAAAACGTGTTCCAACATTCTTGGTGAAAACAAACCACCAGTTAACATATTAATATGAATTACATCTGGTTATTTATATATTTGATTTTTTTTAAAATAATTCCAAAGAAACGACACATTTATTGAACTCACCGTTATATTCATCCGAAAAAAATATGTTATTTTGTTGCTCGTGTGAACAACGGCCCTTGGCAGCAAACTTTATATTTGTCATTATTATTTATGCGTTCCAATTATAGAAACAAGGGAACATGGGGATTAATTCGGGAAAACTTGCAATATTTAATTGCATTGCTGTGTGATACCCAAAGGTGATTCGCAAAACTTTGGTTCAGCAGTGTGCCAATTTTAGTTTGCTATTATCAACATTTTTCGTTTGGTTAAGACAACCGGATTAATAATTGCTGTCAATGGTCCGCAATTACAGCATATGCAAATCTTAGATTTTTTGAGCTGCAAACTCAGGCCTTTGTTTTGTGTACATTCATCCAGAACGCCGCGCGTATATATTTTGACCGCGCGTGCTTTAAGTGGTTTTCTCGCATAATACACCTAAGTGACATCTTCAAATGACTTCTTCTCGACGTGTGTTATTTCACAAAGACTTTGAATTTGCATAAAGACAGAAAGATAAGCGAATTATTGGACGAATTACCTTCAGCTGCCGGAATCACGAGTTTCTGCATCGGATATACACGGACATTTATGAACCAGATTTTCAGCGTTTAAGCTGCCGTGAAATGTTAATGTAACGGGCAGTTTGATTCATTAGCTAAGGAACAAACAAATTGCCAGTGAAAAGATACTCGAGTTGTACGCGACTGTACTGACTGAATCTGTCGTCGATTTATCGCAAGAATTTTAACTCAGGAATATTATCAATGGAGAAAATCAACGTAGCTCTTACTAACTTTCTCAAGACTCACGCCGAAAGCTTCATACTTCACCGGCAAAGAAGAATGGTGGAAATCGAAAAAATAATCAATCCAATATTAACGGAAGTGAAAAAAATTGATGCGAGGTTTGACTTCGAGACGTTAAGTCGTAATGGCTTTTATAGCTTCAAGTCGCCAAGCCACTATGAAATACTGCTAATTATTCAAGGGATTGACCCGGAGGAAATCGCTATTGAGGACGGACAAACTCCGCCAGGATTTTCATTGGCTAGGCTGACGGGGAAAAAGATGGTTTCGCGGTGGAAGTTTTGCAGTGGAAACAGCAATCCCAGTAAAGTTTATATGTCGGCAAAGATTGTTAAGGAGAAACTTTACGAACTTGTCAAACGGGTCGTGAATAATGGCTCTTTTCTCGGAGAGCAAGAGGGAAATTTTTGCATCCAAGTCGACGAAACGCGTGACGACGATGCAATTTTGCTGTCGGTCAGCGGACACGATGTGGAGTCGTACAGTCTTGATCTCATCCCTGCGATTTCTTGCCCCGAGCGCTGGGTATTTTCTGCGCACGCATGGGAAACCAGACACCCTGATTGGCCGAGCAAGAAACTAAAAGAGGAAATAGTACGTGGTGGAATCCACCTCGTTGCCAGACCGCCGCCGAGCAAGTCATCTTACCAGTGGCAAATAGACTTTTCAGGACCCATGAGAAAGTTGATTGAATCAGACATGGGATGTCGCACAAAATGTCTTCTTGTCCTTGAAATTATTCTGGAAGACATGCAATCTGGCAGACGCGGATGCGATCCATTTCATTTAAAAACAGTTGTGATGCGCGTGACTGAGCAATTTCCGGTTAAGTCATTCTGGAACGATGACAAACTCGCAAAGCGTTTTATGGCCGTCATAAAAGAATTGCAACAATGTCTTTCGGAGAGAAACCTTTGGCACTTTTTTCTCCCAAATGTTAATTTGCTTCGAGATGTTGATAAACTGGCTTTGGAGAGCTGTAAAGAAGGTGTTCAGAAAGTTCTGCAAGACCCCGAAAAATTCTTTCGTGAATTTGAACTGTTTAAGTACACTACTTCTTTGTAAACGGGAGAAATAAGCAGACTGCATGGCAAAGTGAAGGGTAAATCAATACAGTGTGTGTGCGAGTTCCTCTCGCGCGCGCGTCCTCGAAATTTCGCCCTATAAAAAAATTTAACGCCATCAATAAACCGCCTCCTTCTATGCAGGCTAGCGAGAATGATCTTTTGATTACTAACGATAAACCAGTAAAACCAGAAAGATAAACCAGAAAAGCCACATCTGGCCAAACACAGCAAACGCAATGAATCAATCAAAAATGAAATCGGAAATGAGAAGTAAGTGGTGATAAGCGCGGGAAACATGCAGTCGGTGTCAAGCGCGGGAAAATAAGGGCGCCAGTGTGACGACTGGTTTTGCTCCTAATGCTGATTGGTTGATAAAACAGTATGTTTGCTTTGATTGGGTAGAATACGTTGCACGAACCAATGCTACGAAGTTAAGCAATCAGGAAACCACAGTGTCAATTAACCGCTATAACTGCGTTTTCTGATTGGTTGTAAGCCGTGTTTCTATTTAAAGAAAAAACCTACGCGACGTCATAAACGTTTTATAAAAGCTAATCCAAAAGTACCTAAAACGGTATCAACCTCGTTCCCATGAAAAAGAGAGGACCTTGGGAACGAAGTTGTTACGATTTTGCGATCAATAAGAGAACCAATCAAATTTTGTACAGCGACACGGTAAATATTTCATGGGTTGTTATATCCGTCTTTCTATATAAAACATAACAATTCTCGTGTTTTCACAGCAGTTAATTTATTGATGTCTTCAGACTGGAACTAGGATATACAAAAGTTGATACAGGTATTAAATTAAAGAAATCCAGTTTACATTTAGCATGCCTGACAAACAGTTGAAGATACAGAGAATTAATTAACATACTTAAAATAAAATGAAATCAGGAAAAAAAAGCTTTATCGCGTCTGCATACGATTAAACTTTCATGGGCGATGTTTAAATATTTTATCATCTCGCTTAGTTTTTGTTGTCACACCAATGAAATATTAAACATTGTTTGCAAGTGATCAATAAACCAATACCGTTATTAATCTATCACAAAAACATCCTGTTTCCAAGTTACGCGCTAAATGTTTTCGGCTGGTGTGTTTTTCCTTTAAAGCAAGTGCTATTTTTCCGCGGGATCGTGTCGACAGAATCGCCAAAGTAAGACACTAAATCTTTCCTCGATCCCTATCTAAATGGCGGGATCGTATACCATCTCTGATCCTACCTCTACTGACTCCGATTATTGGTTAAATGGATTTCTTCAAAAGAATTGCGAAGAAGCAAGGAAACGGGTTCAAGAAGAACGAAATCTTTGGAACTTTACAAACCACGAAAATTGTTATGAAGAATTAGACCTGTCGGAAATGTTTAATTTTAGCAATGACGGAGAATCAAAGGAAAGTGATGATGAAATTTTGTCTGGTGATTTGGCTCAAACTAAACCTGCGCCAACGAACGATGGTCAGGTTCACGACGATGAACGACGAATGGGACACGAAAACATTTCTCTGCATTTGAATTCCAGTCCACTGGCTCAAAGCAGCGCGTCGTCATTCCAAGTTATAACTTTGCATGAATCTCATCAGTGTTTGAATTCTGATCCAATATCCCGAAAAAACACATCAGCAAACGATGTCATATCGATTGACGACAGCGAGCAACGAGTAGCACTCAACGCTGGTCATACGGCTTCGGTGGATTGGAATTTTGAAACCGAGATTGTGGAAGTGGCGAGTATGGGCATCATACATGAAAAACAACAGCTCTTGTGGGCAATAAATGACTTCAACTCGAATATAGTGGAGAGAGAGCGAATGACCTTCAGGCAAACAATGAAGCAGATTGAAGAAACGGTCAACGAAGTCTTGGCAGAGGTAGAAAGACTCGACAGCAGTTTTAAGCTGCGTAGAATGAGTCCTCACAGCTTTTACGAGGTCAAATCGCGGAGTGAAGTCGACATACTTATTGTTCTTGAAAACGTGTCTTCGAACGATTTTGTCATCGAGGATATGAAAACACCAACTGGATATGCGCGAATACATGTGTCGTCAGCACCAGCTTCGACATCAAAAAACATGACATCGTCATCAGCTATGACGTCAGCCTCAAACATGACGTCATCAAAAGATCAGGTGTTTCAGTGGTGTACAGAAACACAGGCAGGTGAACTTTATTTTTCACCGAAAAAGTTATGCAAAGCATTCGCTGCCTTAGTTTCAAGAGCGGCTGGGAGAATTTTAAGGAATGGATCGAGCGTGAACCGGAAGCGAGTGTCGTTTTCTGATAGAGAGGCTTCCGTTGCCTTCACCGTCAATCTCATTCCCACTGTGGCATGCCCGCAGACCTGGCCTCTTTGTGCTTACTGGCTCAGAAATTGCACCAAGAAGTGGCCATCGGCGGGTGTCAAGGATGACGTCATTCGCGGAGGAATGCACCTTGTTGCCTTGGCAAGGAACAAAGAAACAGACCCTTTGTGGCGAATAAGCTTTTGCTCCGCCCGGCGGCATCTTCTTCAGTCTGACTGCGAAGGGAAAAAGAAATGTCTGCGCCTTTTGAAAGTCCTCCTAGATAAAGATTTGTCGCGACCCAAAGGTCTCCTACCGCTGTTCCTGGAAAACATTGTACTGTGGGCGGGTAGGAAACACTGGCAGGAGGAGGAATGGGCCGAGTGCATGATACCGGAGAGATTGTTGGAGATGTTGGTGGCGCTACACAAGTGTTTGGAGAACACTGACTGTTATCACTTCTTTGTACCAACTATGAATCTCTTCAACGACTTAAAACCCGACAATGTCAAAATGTTAGCTGCGAAAGTGAAGGATATCTTGCAAGATCCTTTCAAGTATCTTAAAATTTAGTTCGTTTGCCAAAATCGAGTAATTCAGGTTTCAGTACTAGGACACCTCCACAACCCCCCTTCCCCTCCCCCCTCCCCCCGAAAAATAAAACGATTTCCTCCGAAAACTTGACTCTTGACTCGGAAACATTCGGATTCTGTTGAGTGTTAAACTAAGGAAGGCAAACACAGTAATTTATCACACGAGTTAACTGAAGTGTTAATTTTAATACAGTTGATGTAAAAATACTATTTACCTGAAGCAAGTTCGCTCAAAAATTATTTACTACCTTGTCCTTAAAATATAATTATATGCAAGTTTATCCAAGTCAAATGAATATTTGAGCATCAAGTGCTGCTGATGCAAACTTATTTGCGAACTTATTTAAACATGTTAAATGTAGCTTAAAAAAATGTGAATATATCTTTGAACTGGTTTGAACTACTATTACCTCCAACCAATCAGAACCAACATACAATCAGAAGCAACATACATTTGTCTTCTGCCAATCAGAAGCAAAACGGCAAAAAAAAAAAACAATCTTGAATTGGCGTACGCGTATTTTCCCGCGCTTGGCACCGGTTGCACGTTTTTGCTTTACGTTCTGATTGGTTCACTGCGTTATGAGAGTTTGTTGTGATTGGTCAGATGTGATAGCTTTTGACATTAGTCAGAAAGCCACTCACACGTGAATATCAAAAGCAAGTGAGTACAATGAGATCTACTTTCACAGTTTATAATTAATATATATCTTTATCGCTTAAATATTAAATTCTGTTGTTATAAATTGAATTAGAAAACAGCTTATTAAATTTTTAAAAGCGGCTTAATTAAGATCTCAATATACAAGAACGGTCATTTAGACTAAGGCATTGGTTCCTCTTTCAACCATGCCGGGTTGGCTCGCTTCTTATAATCGACACTGAGGCAGAACAAGTACTGATCCAGTCTAATCGAGCCTCATGTAATCAAGACCTAGAAATCATTCTTGTCAATTCTTGACAAATTGGATGTAAAAACGATCTCTAGTAATAAACAAATTCAATGTCAAACGGAATTAATGAAAAGTTAAAAAAAACACGTTTTTGTTCTAATTGCTGAAGTGAAAGCTTATGTACGTAAATTTACAAAAACAGTTATCAAACGATTAATATGATCGCGTACTTTACTTCCCTTCACGCGAAACTAAATTACAGTCTTAACGTTATTGTTTTTTCGTTGCTATGGCGCATGCCCATAAATTGCACCTGCACGTGCAGTTGTTGACTCTCTGATTGGCTGAGAAATTCGGAAAGCAAACATGTAAAAAATGTCAAAAGTGTACACTACGCGAAAAATTGATCTTCGAGTGAGCTATTTTTAAGTAAAAAAATCATTCAAGACCTGGCAAAAGGCTTAGAGCTGTATTGGAGCTGTATCCAAAAAAAGAAACTATAAGTAAATTGTCTCCTCCAGGTCTCCTCTTTAGACAATCAGAAAATGACACTAGTTCTTTAGCCTGCATTTTAAAGCGAATTGCACTTTCCTAAAAGGCTTAAAAATGCGACAAGGCACGCCTTCCTTGTCCCCGTAAATCAAACTTGTCGATTTTGTTCCAGTACTGTTTGTGATTCATATTTCGATCTATGCACGTCCCGGAACGCGAAGGCTACCTCTGTTACCTCTAGACGGAAGAATCACCAGCATGGTGTCCATTTCGTTGCGAGAACTTCCTGTTACCAGGAAAACTGTTGTTAGGGGGTCTCTTAACACCGTGAGCTAACAGTTGCTCTTGTCTTAACAGCAAGCTTTCGAAAAGAGTGTCGAACCGCGAGTTCATGTGTTCGAGTAAGGCCTGGAGCTTAGCATCTACTCGTCCCATGATCCTTTTCTCCGCGGCGTAAATGTTTGTTGTGATGGAGTTGTAAACCGAGAGACATCCGGGACACCCACATTCGGCGCACCTGTAGCAAAGAAATCTGGGTAAACAAGATTGCCATTTCTCTTGATATAAAAAATTGTGTCATGTGGCATTAACCATGCGGAAAAAAATCATTTACAAACAATGTAGCTTATGGGGTGGCTGATAAGCTTGCAGATCGTGAAATCTGTTAGTTTGATAAATGCAGTTTTGGTCTTCCTCCTAATGTATAGTTTTTCTTTCTCTTCATTCTATCGATCTTCGCTTGTGAGAGGATGCAACGCAACATGAGCAATACTTGCACTGCATGCAACGCATGCATCACGTTCACTGTGACAACGCAGGCACCACATGCAATGCAACACGTGCTCTGTAATCAACACAACACGTGCACCATGTTCACTGCAGGGAATGGGTGCACCACGTCGTATGCCGTATCTCCTGCGCAAACAAAAATCGACCCAACTTAAGGCGAGGCTCTACTCAACAATGTGGAAACTGTTTTATCATCTCCTAAACTTTAACCCTAAGACCTAAATCTCCTTTCCTCCTGTACTTGTATCATCTCTTTTCTCTCTTACCTGGTCTTATTCCCAGAGTCTAAACCATCACCCTCAGCTTTCTCCAATGGAGGAGCTGCAGCAGGTGCTTGCTCGGACACAACTCGTTCTACAGTCCGCTTGTCTCCTAAACAGAATGACTGAGCCCGCGGATTCATCGGAGAATTCGTCGACATAGGAAATGCGCTCCCGAGGGATACTGGTCTAGATTTCCGGACCATGTTGCGACTTGCGCGGACACGTGACTGCAGGTAGGTTTCCCAGCGGTGCTTTGCGAGCGTGGGTGATTCTGGTGTGTCCACGGCACCATTCTCTGCTGGGCGAGCGTTAGTTGCCGCTTCCGGGCTCTTCTCTACCATAAGGCCGGCTAACATGTTAATAAAGCCTTCGTCATTTTGCGGACTTCCAGGCGAATCTATTCCTGCAAAAAGAAACCCATTTTGGCACTCTTTCAGCACTGAGAACTCTGCCTATTAATAATTAATACCCCTATCTTAGTGCCTCCGCTCGTTGATTGGCGTACAACAGACGGCATGCAAAACTACATCATGTCCTCACATGTTACCACAGAAATCAAGTTGGGATCTGTTCCAATCTTAACACTTTTGACCGTATGGCTTTATAAATGCATTATAGTTTATTATCTATTACAGAATGGCAATAAATTCTTACCCATCCTTTCCACTTTCTCTTCTTCCTCAAGTTGTTTAGCACGAGTCATTGCTTTTGATAAGATGCTACTCTCACTACCAGACAAATTAGTAGCTCCAAGGTCTGACCGAGTACCACTGCCAACACTTAGAGATCGGACACGATCCATGATATGACCGCTTTGAGCCTGTCGTGAACAGAGGCAGGATAGTTAAGTGTGGGAGGAGGGTAACAAAGAAGAGAAATTAAGTAGTCCTAAGCCAGGGGAGGACTCCCATATGACCGTTTTGAGCCTGTCATGAACAGAGGCAGGATAGTTAAGTGTGGGAGGAGGGTGTGTAAAGAAGTACTAGTCCTAAGCCAGGGGAGGTCTCCCATATAAAAGTAATGGGTATGCTGGTCAGACATTTTGAAAAGAACCTCTCAAAGGTACCAGAATCTTGTGATATGGGCGTGATCCCTATTTAATTTTTCCCCCAAGAGATACCAAAAGAAAAGATTAACAAGCATTTTTATGCTTTTATTGGGAATAAACTTGGTTTCATCATCCAAGTTCTCTCTTTGTAATGAAATATGAAAAGCAATTACATGGCTCTCTACCTTTACTTTGCTCTAAAAGGTATCTTAATAGCTACAACAGGGCACTTCCCCAGGTACCACCCCTCCCCCACCCCACGATAAATTTATGTCTCACAATGTGTTATTATCATTGACAAGGTATCTTATGATGGACCTCAATTTTGTTGACTAACCATCTGTTTGCTTTCCATTGTTTCCAGCAGTTGCTGAGCCTCTGGAGAAAGTTGTTTACCCAGACTGTCTAAATAGCTTCTTACATTTGTGATATCCAATTGACCTGGCATTAAACCCTGTTGATTGATAAAAATAATAAGAATAAATTGAGCTACAGGATGAGAGACTATTTCAGCTATTTTCAGAATGTACAAACCAAGGAGGGAGTTTGGAAGAATTTGATATAAAACCTTGCCATTCAATGGCTGCAGTTCAAGTTCTCCCAAACTTCCTTTCATAAGTTTGCATCAGGTTATATAAAAGCTATAATTCATGATGAGAACATAAAGAAAATCACTACTGTGAAGGAGGTTTGGATACCCGGTCTTAATTAGCAGAGACTTTGGAGATTTTATGCCTTCATTTACTCCGCATTTAATGATCAGTTTGTGAAGCTATATCAAACACTCGAAAGAGTGTTTCGTCAGGTATCCAAACACCTTAAAGTGGGTTAAAAAAACTCAGCTGCGCCTTGTTTTTCAACCCACTTTTTGGTGTTTGGATATCCTGATGAAACACTCTTTTAATTGTTTGATATATTACATACTTATCATTTTCTATTTCTTAATCAAGTTATCGAACTGAGGATGGTTAAGAAAACCCTCAAAGCCTTCACCATTCAGGGTTCAATATTGTTTCCTTTTATGCCTTTCAATATTTCCTTTCAATATCAGCAATAATAACTATCAAAAAATGGCGTGGAACAACAAGGGCCCTATCAAGCAACAAAATGTATTTCCAGTGCTGTAATTACAGACCAAGTATAACAAAGTACAATTGTTTATCTGACCTGTGCTGGCATAATGGCAGGAATACTTGATCTTGCAACCCTCACAACAATAGTCTGAAGCCTCATGGAATGTTCCTCAGAGTACGATAAAAACTATGCAATGACAACAAACATTATCATGATCAATATAATATAGCTAAACATGTTGAGTTTCAACCAAATATGTGGAGCAGTTTAGGACTTGAAGAAAGTTAAAGTAAGTGGACAGACAAAATTTCATGTAAAAACTACATAAAAATAAATATTCAGTTGTTACCTTTATCAAGCATCGGCATGTTCCATGTATAAACTCTGTCAAGTCAAACTCAGTTTCGAATAAGGAAACTTTTCTGAGAAACAAAGGAAGAAAATACATGCAACTGGTTTTACAATGATTCCTAAATTTTTCTCCACTAAATCAGGAGTTAATTTTTTTTATCATATGACCCGTACGGCCCTGCGAACCTTTTCTTTGCAAAACCATTGATGAAAGTCCTGTATGAGGGCCGTACGCATTTGCGCGAGCGGGGCCGGAAAAAGCTGTACGGCCCTACTACAAAAGCGAACGGCCTCGCACATTAAGATTTCAAGTAATTTTGTCTCTAATTTGGTCATATGATAAATACTTATTGACCAAGTTAGGTCGGCCAGATGGGAAAATATTTGGCTCTCGGTCATGGCGCACAGACCTCGCTGCGCTCGGTCCGTACGCCATGACCTCGAGACAATCGGTCCGTACGCCATGACCTCGAGCCAAATATTTTCCCATCCGGCCCTCCCACTTAGTCAATAAGTACATAGAATTGTAGAGTACATGTTAACTGAAGTAGGCTGCCCATTGTTGTAAGAAATGCTTCATTTTTGCATTACGAAAATCGAGACAAAGTAGATGGCTACAAATATAACAAATAACAAATATCATAACAAATATCATTTATACCGTTTTCTGTTGGCATAGCCAGCTTTTTAACAAACTACTGCACTACATATTTAATTATATCATATACTGAATTCTTCGTACATTTTGATTGGTCAATACCAATGATCTATTAGACTACAGATGCACAGCTGACGTCATGGAGAATTTGTTTTCTACATTGTACGTTTCGTCCAACATGACGGAGAGATTTAAAAATGTGGACAAGATTATTTCGGAAAGGGCAGGTGAAGGCATCGAAAAATGTTAAGTGCTAGAAAGCTAGTTTTTCTTCCCTGTTATTGTATAAAACAAATATATTCCATTTTGCTCTGCATCTATGTGGTAAGAACATCAGTGACCAACTCGCCTGTGACTTGTTGGCTACTTTTTTGCTCTTTACTACATTTTCACTTGTGATCTATACTCTAACAGATGCATGGCAAAATGGCTATTAGTTAATTAAAATAGTGCTTGAAAATCATGAATGCATGCAAATAATTAAATATTTATATTTTACCGTCCTTTCCTGATGGTGAGCATAATTCCCTTTGCCATTCTTTCATAGTTGTCATCAATGTACAGCTCAACATTTCTTGCTTCAGAGACAATAACGATGTTCTTGATATAGAATTCCTGTGCCATAGGGTGTGCAGTGAAGCTCATTTCACAAGGCACTATGTCTGTGTGTGACCTTGGCTGCGTAAGAGTCACACCTGCTCCTGCAGACTGGACACACCCAACAACAAGCTGATCTTGGGCTCTGAAAGAGGGAATTGTATAATAATTATTGAGCTTAATTAGAATAAGTAACAGACAGTATAATACTGCACTGTTAGGTTTACTTTAACACCCTAAAAAAAACCCTTGGGCAAAACTAGACCCAAAACAATCCTGATGGACAAAAACTGAACATTAATTCACCAAGACCCAGAAAATGTGATGCCAAATATGCAAATTTTGTATCCTGACAGTTGTAAAATTATTTTATCCCCTCCAGGCTCAAAGTACATGTACATTGTATATACTGCTAGTTTGCAATTTCACCATAGCCAACACTGAAAGTTATTTCACACTATCTCCTGGCAGGCAAGAGGAGTTGATCTTTATAACTGCCTGCCACTCGGCTGTTCAATACTGCATACTACTGAAATCATTTTGAGAGGTCACTTCATCCTTAACACTATCATTTTTTTTATTCTTTAGCTTTTAATATCAGCTCACTAGCTGTTAAGTTTTGTTATCTGATTACATATAACAGTTTTATTGTAACTCATTTCAAAAAGTGCAAATCCATTTATTCTTACACTTGAATATTGATCATATCATGAGCGGTCTGCAGCCATCTAACCATGATATATTTTTTTATTTACATCTTTGTAACTACAATTACCATACAAAATCTAGTATGTGCAGCTACATCATCAAAATTGTTTATTCAATTATTTCAGCATACTGGTATTTCCTTAGATGTCCTTTGAAGAAATAATTCAATAACATTTATTAAAAAACCTTGTCTGTTATCCCAAATAATGAGAAAAAACACCTATTAAATGGCCATTATGTCAGCCTAATTTACATTGCTAACAGTGAAAGAATTTCAATGATCAATGCAATTTAAATGTTTTGCAGCTTTTATTGTCGTGGAAAATGATAAATCAATGTTGTTCACATTTGAAAAAAGAAATTAACATGAGAAAAGAATGTATTTTTAATTGTACGTGCTTGTTGATCTTGTAAGCAATTCAATTGAACAGGTATTTTATGATTTTTGTTCATGTTTACTTGAGCATAGTGATAAACATTTACTCAAAAAATACATTTCTGGGAAATAATGACAGCGAAGCTAAGAAGGTGAACAGATTAAAGCAGAGCAAAAAGCTAGTGTTGAACAGAATCGTTATTTCCTATAGCGGGCAGTTTTTAAAAACAATATTTGAAGCAATCAAATTATTTCAAATAGGAAAATTTAAGACTTACATTTTAAATTGTCGAATGGATTATCACTTCCAGATAGGGAATAAAAATTTGTTTCTTTGAACTTGAATGGTCAAAGCAATTTTAGCGAAATTGCAAAAGAAAAGAAACAGAGAGCCGCGTTTATATCAAAGCAAAACCCCTCTATGTGACCCCCTGTTGCTTTGTGTGGGAGAAAACAAGCTACTTTGGAAAATAAAAATTGACCAAGATGAAATCAGTTAAGGTAGAGTCCTCTAACATAGGCGAGACGCTAACTCTCATTTCTTAGCGTTGTATATCGGCCCGATTTTGAACTGTTACGGTATGTTTATTTAAACACCCCAAAGATTAATTCAATGAACTGCTTTTGTAGTCGTTGGTTTAATCCGTGTTTCTCGCGCGAACAATTTCCTCACCACAGGAAATTGAAGCTCTCGTAAGCAATATACACTCTGAAAAGTGCTAAACTAATTTAGCAATCGATAGTAGACTAAATGATGAAGCCTCGATACAAAATAAATGATTAACCACTTGTACCGTTACGAAATGTACAATTTAATCGTATTCAGAACTACATCTTTATAATAATAAACAGCTTACCTCGTTTCGCCATTGCCTACAACGTGAAAGACCGCGGATTGCACTGCTTGTATATCAAATCCTTCAGGGTAATCCCATGAAAAAGCAATCTGAAATCTTGCCCAAAAGTTCGACAGTTCTTCTAGATCCATTTATAAATCGGTTCTTTTAATGTTGTCTTCTCAATCCGATCATTTGCTTCGAGCGTTGATGGATGAAATCCCACACATATCGCCGAACGAATAAACGAGCGAAAACAACGAGAAATTGACCTTCTAAACAAAACACTGTATTCGACAATGCGTTAACGAAGCTCTCAGTTTGTAGAGAATGTTAGGGTGCCTTTGTTGCGGTTCTAAAGACAAACAATGCGACGACAATGCTTTCCGATGGGAAAAAGCTTCAATTTTCCAATGGAAATTTGTTTTCTCTTAAAAGCGCGAAAATGAGTCATATTAGTGCCCAGGCTATTGCAGCATGTAAAACGTCATATTCGTTGAAGGGAGGAATGAACTGAACTCTTGGAACGAGGATTTGCACTATGCACCCCTTTGTTGACAATATCTTGTCTATAAATTGAATTCTGGACACACTGTCAAATTTGTAGAATAATTTAGTTAGGATTTTTTTTACTGTAAATGATTTTTCTTTATGTCACGAAGGCCTGGGGTGTTGTCAATCAAAATTTAATATCACTGACACAGCTTGTAGAAAGAATTGTACATCATGAGGTAAAAAATAATGTGAGCCACACCCATGGAATGGGTTTCTGGTGCCATTTAGGCGTTCCTTTCAAAATTTCCCACATTCTACCTATACCTGGATTTTTGAAAACGATATCGTCCTAAGTAAGCGTTTGTGAGCATACCTGGCCTTGTTTATCATATAAAAATATAAAGTATAATAGACTGTTGCTAGTCTTTTTTTCTCTCGCTCTTGCTTCCTTTCCCTCTTCTCTGTGATTTTCCGGCTGATCGGGCTCATAAAAACCCTTGTTTGGGCTAGTTGTAGTGAAATTGCGTAAATTTTCATTGAACACGTTTTAAAAAATCCAGGTATACTTAAAAAAGCCTGAGAAATAATTCCCCTTCCCACACTTTTTTTTTTTATTCAGCTCTTTGTATTATCCAACAACTTATTACCTTGTAATTTTTATGTTATAACATTTTATTTCTGCAAATTGTAGAATTGAAAATTACAGGGATACTAACGATACCAGCCTAATGGGTGAATTCTTTTACTCAACTTTGACTGGAAGCCGCATCAAGCACACTGCCAAACAGTTGGATTCTCCCTAATACCAGTATTAAGGGAACAGGCCACTAAGGATGGTAAGGGTTTAGGACAGCATTTTGCGACATGTTAAAATAACCGTATTGTAGCCTGGATGAAATGAGTCAGTCAACTGACCATCCCTAGCCACAGCTAATCATTAAAAACATGTATACAGTCAATAAAATGTAAATGTAACTCATTTATTTATAATAATTTGTTTTTAATTTTAATTGACATAGTAATTAAATTACACATATTTGCTAATATTGGCCAGGCAGGGGCAGAACAGAAGTTTTCATGTCCAAAGGGTTTCTAAAACAATGAGATAATTAATTTAAAGGAATAGTTTGAGCAATGAATAAGCTAGAAAGAGTGACAGGAAGATGTTAAGGATTTTGGAAGGTCATCATATATGTACAATTTTTTTTAGCAGATGAGGGAAAGATCATTGCAACAGAATGGTTCCTACCCATGCCTATTAGGGGTTGGGGGGGGCTTCCATATGAAAGTGACAGAGATGCTTGTTGCAGCGAAATGTGGGTTATTACATGTCAGCTTCATTTTAGCCAGTGTGCAACAAGCGTTTCCCCAGTTTCTGCGTGAAGAAAGCTACCTTATTCGTACGAATTTTCGCGGGCACTTAATTTCGCGAATTTGGAACACGAATATTTCGCGTGCATTAATTTTCGCGGTTTTGCAAAAAATGATAAATTTAGGGCATTTAATTTCGCGAAAATTGACAAAAGACAGACATAGAAAACCGTTTTTTATTGAATGATCACTTAAATGACGATTGATTTGCAATCATGATTTGCAATTAGGTAATAGAAATAGCGTTTATAATCCGCAGACTAATCAAGCAAATACTGCAAATCAATCAAATGCTAACGCAATATTGTACTTAATAAAAGTCAATTGTAAAAGTCAATTGTAAAAATATTGAAATTCCAGTTAAAGTTGTGATTGAAATGGAAGCCACAGCAAAGATCAGATTGATAATTGAAAAATACAAAGAGCTTGTGTTGGCTAATTATAAAGAGCCTGACCTAAATGGACATTTTGATGACTGCACGAAAGATGTTTTAAAAGAGCTACATGTACAAGAAGAAGAAATGAGTGATTCGGATGAAGAAAGTGCTGAAGTAGAAGATAAATAGACTGATGACAATTACCATGTCGCTATAAACGCAGCCTAATCATTGATTAAAGCAATTATAGAAGTGTATTAAATTTCGCGTGTTTAATTTTCGCGTATCCTAATTTTAGCGAGTCTTTAATTTCGCGATTTTTTACAAATCGCGAAATTAAAGCCTCGCGAAAATTAGTACGAATAAGGTAGTTTCCATAGTTTCTGTGCAAAGAAATCTAGTTCTCCGCTCTTTGACTGCTCAAAAGTTGGGGCAAGAACAAAATACTACTGTTTTGTTCTTTGCCCTGCTTCTACACTGTCAAAGAGTGGAGTACTAGCTACTTCTTGCTATGCAGGCTTGCTTCATTCATACTCCCCAGTCATTTTTTTTTTCAAAATTCTTCTCCCCATAAGTGCAACTTAAGTGCTAAACATGATAAATTTTTAAGCATGGTGCTGGGGGCCGGAACAGAAAAGAAAAGGTTTCCACAATGTCTGAACTGAAGAAAGTAACTTTTGGTGCCTGGGCATTGTGCCCCAAAACAGGCACCAGGTTTTAACTGTGTTTTATTTATACAATTTTGATTTATTTTTAAATTACTGCCTGTATAAATCAACAGTATACATTAAAATTAATGCAGCATATAACATCTTTCACCATGAAGAAATACCCAAGCCAAAAAAGGGTTGCATGTACTTGGGGCAAGGAAATTAAGATTCCTTTCACATAGCCCAGGCTTGCAGCTCTTCTAGATCATTCTCATCTTGTGCAGATTTCCTTTTTGTTGGAAGATCTTTCGATGGAACGTTCGGTAATTCCATGGCGGGACGTTCCATTCCAACAAGTTCTTCGTCAAGAGCTTCTTGTTCGATCGCTTCCAACTCAGCATTTAGTTCTTCGTCATCCAGGTCTTGATTCGAACCAACCCCACAAATAGCCTCTGAGATCTCTTTCGAAATTTCCGTTTGTTCCTGAATGTCATCCATAATGTCATACACATCGTCAGCGCCGAGTTGTTCATGCACGCTCTTTAGAGCTTTGGCAGCGTAGTTCATATTTTTCAAGACTTCTGTGTTGGTTCCAGCACTTTCTAATGACTCGCGTTGAAATTCTATGGTCGACAATGTTCCATCGATTTGGTTCAGCTGTTTTTCGAGACGTTTTCGTCTCTTTAAGGCCTGCAGAGCAAGTCTCTTGTTCGTTTTTGCATACTTCTTTGCTGTTGCGTTCTCCGTGTCAATTTTTTTCTCCAAATATTCTTGCTTCTTTTCCAACATTTCCTCGGTCTGTTTCAACTTTTGTATAGCTTCGACCGTAGAAGGAATGTTTTCTTTGTTGGCTCTTCCAAATATCCCTTTAAACATGCTCATATTAGCAGCAAAAGGAACGAAACCTTCAACTCTTTCGCAAGCTCAGCGATTCAAGCCCCACGGCCGCGCTGGAGACAAATTAACGGCCGCTTGCTGCTTGTTTCAAATGTCACTTCTAAAACAGGAAATTGTGTAACCGTCACATGATATTTTCAGAACTTGAAACCGGAAATCAGCTGGCTCGTCCCCAGGCGCTCCTAGCGCGTGGATACGGAACTTTGTCATGTCACGCAGAACATGAATATACCGGGGTACATTCAAAATACCCCACAAGTTTTTCCTTAAAATGCTGTTTATAATGTGAATGAAAGTTTAAACCTTACCCGTTGACTTTTCCCGTCTTTTTCTTGCTTCTGTGAGGCTCCTTCAAGCCGTTTTGGTCCCGTTTTTCCAGTTCAAAAGGAGACTTTTGAAAGGAGAACTTTGTCTCTCTTTCAGCATGTTTCACTACGTGACAATGAGCTATGGTGTGATCTACCGTTCAGAAACTGAAATTCTTTCAAAACGGCTTATAGCAGTTTAAACCAGGGTGAGGAGCGTCAAAGAACTGATCAAAAAACAAGAAAAGCCAACAGGTAAGCTAGGTTTTCAAACTTTTATTCGATTGGATTATTACAGCCTTTGGAAGAAAAAAATGGTGAATTTTTTTTTATTGAATTTCAGATTTCACCACATTCCGATACGGGTACAC
>JAJLRJ010000001.1:2456409-2458883 GCA_024195265.1 Dendrophyllia cribrosa | reverse complement strand
GACTGAAACCTAGTTTCATTTCATTTTATTTCATTTACACCTTCATTTTATTGAGTTTATTTGCTGTCTACACAAGCTTAATATTAATTTTGACTGAACTCACTTATTATCCTTTCCTTCTCTCGGAGCCATACTGCATTTAGGTGCCGCATTATGATACACTTATACTTTTTATATTAGGTATACATTTCCTAGTTACTATATTGATAATCTATCTATATTTTACACTAATATATTTTTCTCCTACTACGCCACATTAAGGTGGCTGAACACAGTTTCACCGTACCTATGCGTCATTCATTGTCATTTTAAAACCACTAACGTCTGGGCGTCCAAAATTGGTGAGGCATACGATTAAGCAACAAGCTATATATTTTGATATTTTTGTTGAGCTTTTAGGGTGTTGCCATGGCAACACGGTGGATTGTAAATCAGCCTGCAATATTTGGTTTCGTTTATTTTCAGAAAATCTAGTCATTAGATTTTGTCCATCATTTGTCTCCAGTTAACTCGCAAAAATATTCGCAAGTTAACACTGGTCTCGTGTAATTTTGACAGAGGGATCTTCCGTAATTTGTGGTTTAATATGTTTGCGTTTAGTAAAAATCTCCTCTGTTAGATTTCAAATTTTTGATGGCAAGTGAGTTCGGCATATTCGGAATTATTACTCTGCCAAATTTCGTGAAATTCTAATGAGTGGTTCCGTAGAAATCAGCACGTTTCCGAGGAAAGTCGCTAAAACATCGAGTCACAATTTTTTGGTCAACTGCGCATGCGTTGCATTTGACTGGGTTCTCGATCCAAAGACAAAAACGACCAAAAAGGCAGTGTATTTCTTCAATGGTTCTATAAATTATCTATTGATTCAACAAACATTTTTACGAACAACAAATTGTTTGATTTTAAGACGAAAAACAACACTTTCGCGATCCACGCTGAGCAAAATAAAAAGATCGCTGAACAGGCGCCATGTTTGTTTTTCTTAAAACTGTGCGCGCGCTGACTCACGTAAGCAGCTGAAATTGAAGAGCGCGCGCAAACTGTGTTCAGCCACCTTAAGACGCGCGCGTTTCAGTGCACGCTTATTTAACCCACATTAGTGCGCGCACTTTCTAGCGCGCGCATAACTTTGTTAGTTTATCTACCAATCACAGACGCCATACATGTCACGTTATAGTTTTGAATAGCCAACGGTTTACGCAAGCCTTACCATAGTTGTAACTCCCCTGAAGAAGGCCGTGATGGCCGAAACGTAGGGTCAATAAAGCACAATCAAGTCAAGATATGGAGTTGGAAGCTTGATATTACAACTCATTCTACATTAATCTTTTCAAGCTACAAGATCGCACTTTACTAGAGTGATCCTCTGTCTTCGACAAGGCATACAGCATTGTTTGAGAGACCTGTCACAACACTATACCGTATTTTCTCGATTAAACGCCCCCGGCGTTTATTTCAAACTTGGTCTCGGGGACCCGGCGTTTATTTGAAGCCGGCGTTTAATCGGGGTCCGGCGTTTATTAATGAAGTAAAATTTTCTATCAAGAAAACAACAAGTACGATCCTTGTGCGATGGCTGTGTACCGTGAGCATGGACCTGATAACGACAAGATAAATGTCGGACACATCCCTATCGAGCTCTCATCCACTCTTTGCTTCTTCGTAAAACATGGAGGGAATGTTTCGGCTAAAGTGAGACAGGAAACCTACAGAGCTAGAAACTTGGAACAAGGCGGCCTTGAAGTCCCTTTTACTGTTCAATGCGCGATTTATGCCACCCAGAAAGCACAATTTTTGACAAGACTAAAACAACTAATAAACAAACGCTGGAGGGATCCTCGCGATTTTAACGACAGCGAGCACTACAACAAAAGAAAGAGAGTGCGTCAGTCATAACAACAGGAACGTGAACATTGCCATATGTTTTCAATTTTGTGTTGTTGTACAACATACATCGCAGTTAATGTTAGGCCAGACTTGTTCGTTAAACATTTATTAAAATTACAAAAGCAGTATACCGTATACTAGTACGTATCATAGCAGTGCTTTTCTAGTGAATATCTTTACTTGTTGGCTCGACGCAAATAAACGCCGGGACCTCAAACAAACACCCCCGGCGTTTATTTCAAACTTGGCCTCGGAGACCCGGCGTTTATACGAGGCCGGCGTTTAATCGGGGTCCGGCGTTTAATCGAGAAAATACGGTATATATATATATATATATATATATATATATATATATATATATACTAGTAGGTGAACTACTCAGATCTTGAGTGGATGGACGTTTAATACAGAACTGTTTCGTAGGCCACCGAAGAGGTGTCCCACTCATCAGTTAAACTCCATTTTAAACAGTGTAATTCACTCCAATTCACAGTGTAAAATGGAGTTTAACTGATGAGTGGGTCACCTCTTCGGTGGCCTACGAAACAGTTCTGTATTAAACGTCCATCCACTCAAGATCTGAGTAG